>VOMN01028260.1:0-12990 GCA_014899125.1 Orchestia grillus | reverse complement strand
CTTTACATATTTTAATTTGAACTTTACTTATTTTAATTTGAAAGTAAAGAGGCGTAGAGGCTGGCACGCTATCACTTGCGCAACGTGGCCAACCTCGTTAGTAATAAGAGAGTTGAACCTTCATTTCATTCATTTGCGTTAGCAACATTTAAACGACTTCAGTTACTGTTCGTACCAATATGTGATTTTTAACGGTGCCATTCGTTACCTTGTAAAGCATCTCAATAATTTTGTTGTTAATTTCTTGAACACTATGTTTTCCCCTCGGAAGGCAGGGGATAGGCAGTAGGCTTAGGTTAATTAGGTTTGTTTCTCTTATGCTATGAGACTGGCGGGGACACTGTTAGGGGACCTCAGCTTTAGCTAAGCCTTCCGAGCGCTTATGTTTCATGCCCTCTTTGCTTCTTTCCATTTCCATACCTTCATTGCTGGTAATTCTGCATCTTTTCTTCCTCTTCTTTCTTTACATGCTGTTTTTATGTGCTTGGGATCTTGTGTGGGAACACACCTTATGCATAGATTCCCCGTTCTTGAAAGTCCATAGTAAATGGTCCTTTCTACTTCGGTACGAGAAAGTCTGAGTTTCTAAAGCGCTGCTATTCCTACAACTACTACTATATCGACTACTACCATTACTTGAACTATATTTTGGTTTAATTCCATCGAAGTATCAGGCATCTTAAAGTCAACCTTTCTCCTTAGATTTACAATGCATACAAATGTTCATTTCTGAAATGTACAGAATCATGTGTCCTGAATCTGAACGTTTATAATATTACTCGGTTGTAGCTCATGTTCTATTGAATTTTGTAAGGGTGATGCTTCTAATCTTTACTCAAAGTACGTTGTAATGATATTTAAGATACGGTGTTTTTAGCTGAGTGAACGCCATTTTTTAGTTTGATGGCCAATTGGCAACACTCGTATTGACTAAGTCATCTTCTGTTGGAAACGTGCGTCGTCTGCGGAGGCGTTTGCAGCGTTGTTGGGCCCGTTTCCCTCAATTTTGTAGCTAATGCTTCAATGCAGTTTTTTCTGAGTCTTCTGTTTGAATGTATATCAATAAAATTCTCGTAGGCCTTAATGATGGATTAATCATGTATGAAAAAAGCTCCTCCATTTTACGTAGTGCTGCCATCGGGGAGCGCCTCGTTCTTGGAGGAAAATTTGACTTCTTAATTAAGCGCATAGAAAATGTAGTATTTGCATGTATTTCTTAAGAATTTTCGCATAATTTTTGTTCTAGAGTAATGTGAATGAAGCTAAATTTTCTATTGTACTGCTAAAGAGGATACCGCCGACGAACAAGAAAATAATCTTTTAGATGGAACGCTGGTGGAATTAGAGCGATGAGATCAGGCTGGGGCGGCATGGAACATCAATAGTTTTTATTAATCCAAGCAAAAACGTATTAAGCCAGCCTTATTCCTATTGAAAACATTGGTAGGCAGGAACAAAATAGTTACAATTATTATGAAAATCACCGCCACCGGACGTCCCAAATCTTTTAAAAAAAGGGACGACTTCAGGCTGAAGATGACGGCACTTTGTAACAGGAAAGGAATCATACTTTCTGCGTGAAAGAAAAACCAATATTGCGATAAGCATATCTAATCGCATACCTTTCTGAATGTCTGTATTCTTTCAACATTGCTGAAACCGTATAAAAAGAAATTTAAATACAAAGCAATGAAATGCGAGAGTTTTGAGATACTAGTACAAAAATAACTTAATCTAATACATTGAATAAGTATCAAAACCTGCTATCAAAATTAAGTATCAAAACCTACTTAAACTAAATTGCTAGATTAGGTTGCGGGATAGTCACGGTTACACGCTTTCGTACGGCTCCCACTCATGGGTCATTAAACAGCGAGAATAATTTTTTAACATTAGTCCAACAATATTTTACTGCTATTGATGTGAAGACGTTTTACGGGGACAATTTTAATATTATATATTTTTTAGTTTAAAAGACAATTTGGATGCTAGCGTTACAATTTGCTGCGTGCATTTTTAAATTTGTGATTACCGCCAGCAATCGTCCGAGGGGAACACGACCCTGCAGGAATTCTCCTGTCGCAGCCAATATTCGAGCATATGTCATAAAACCTAACGTTCATATTCCTCCAAAACACAATATGCAACATAGACTTCTTTTAACGTGTTAAATGACCCTTTTAAATTATCCAATTTTCCTACTTTGGGCAAAACTCAAATAAACTGAACCTCTGTGATTTAAAATTTCTATATATTTTACCAACGAGCTGAATTTTATGAGATTACTTATAGCTCCAGCGTATTATACTTCGCATTTGAGTAGGCGCATGTTTTGATGCGTATGTAATAAAATAGATAAGATTGTTTTGTGCACATATCTTCACATTCGTGTGCTTCATGGTCTTGTCTCTTCATTTCTTTTTTTACTGCTACGGTACTGAAGATGGTTCATAGACATCTGTAAGTGTTTGCAATGAAAAATGTTTATCGGGACGTTGCTTCTCATTTTCATATTCAGGAAAGTAACTCTTTCACAAATTTGTCCAAAAAACTCAAAACCGACTCTAGCAAATCTTTCCTGTTGAGTGACAACCAGGGCATCGAAGGGAAGCGATGAATCATCAAAACGTCACGAACAGGAAAAAACTTCTTACTTTTTAAGAAGAACATCATGGGCAGGATTAGCTTTGATGCTGAATACGGCGCCTCTAACTCGGAGTGCTTGTAGAGAATTACTTGGTCGCATGAGCTCATATTTTAACACGTTGACTCCGATTCTTCACACTGGTAAAATTACGTGCCGACAAATATCTCATCTGTGAATTTAAAAATGAAGGATTTTGGTTTCACAAATTTGGATATTCTATTAATTTTCTTCCTAATCAGAACTAGCTTATTCGATTGATGAACACAAATTTGAAGTAAACTCGAAAATTTGTATTTATACAAGAAAGTGCTTCGGTTACAATAGGTTAGGTTAGATGATCGCGTGTACCGTACATGACCCACTTCGGAGTCAACGTTTTAATACCTATAAACGCGCCCAACCAAAAAGGTGGGACAAATGATGTTAATTTCATAAGATGCCCTCTTATTGACAGTGAGCCTAACGTGGAATAATGTTATTTTTAGTATCAGTGATACGGATGGCCTTCTCTGATAGCCTCGCTAATCTGTTAAAAATACGGACTCGGGAATTTTCTCCTATTTAAATTCTTAAAAAGCGTTACAAAGAGACGGACAGACGGACCAAGCAAGCAACACAAACCATTATTGTACAGCCGGATTTTCTCATATGACTCATGCTTCTGAGTATCGTCTTGTCTTACAAGATCAAGTTAGCAACAGCATCCGAATTGTTTTTAAAATGCATCAATGCAAACAAAATGGAGTAATTAGGGCTTTGAGAGCATTTCTATTATTTGCCTTGCAAAATTAGTTCTTCTTAATAACAAGAGTCTCAAGGCTTTAGAATGTATTTGTATTTTACAGAGAGGCTTATTACCCATCCTTCAAAGTCTCCCTCGACTAATTCTCACCAAAATGCAATTGTAAAGCCCGATAATGCATCAGTCCTCCCTTCAAAAGTGGTTGAGCTATTACTCCTTTCTGATAATGGCGTAGCACGAACAAAACTCACATATTAGCTCTTGGAAAATTTGCAACTACAACCAAAAACTCAGTCTTTGACGAAGTCTAAAATTATTGGAAAAATGCCACTTTTAAACGATGAAAGAAACTGACAGAAATCATGCCCGAACGAAGAGTCTTGTAAAAATACTAATGAAAAAGTTATTCTTTGTTATTTAGGTAGCGCTTACGGCCCTGTGTAGTGTAAATATTGCACAAATGAATGAGACCCTTTTTCCCAAATGCATCAGAACTTGTTCAAAATTCGTTATTTTTTGAACAGAAGTATACATTTTCAACTATGGAGTTTAAAATGAAATGTATTTTCCCTCTTTGCGACTTATATTATTCAATTTACAAAATAAAGTTTCGGAACGATTCGTAATTAAAATTTTGCCTCTAGTGAAGGCTTTTTTCTCGATCCTTAATTAATTTTGGCATCCACATAAGTGAGTCCCTCCTAAGCTGGACGCTCAAATCGACAGTGCAGAGCCCGTCATTGTGCACACCACCCCGCTGTTGCGCACCGCTGTCTGTACGCCCATTTTTTGATCGATCAGTACAGTATGTACGAAAGATTTGAATTGCCACCTGAAACAATTGTCTAATGTGTCAGTTCTAATTCATGTATAGCAATGGACCGCCAGCTATTGCTGAACCCCAATTCATTGGGCAAAAATTAAATTCATAGATGTAAAAGCTTGACGAACTATAGTGACAGTTTATTTCATGTAGCTTCTAAGGGCTCAAATGGCCTCACTCTCTGGCAATTTAGAGCTGCATGAGAGTAACATTTTTAAGCATAATAGTGTCATAAAATTCGGTTACAGGCGAGCGAGTGTCTGTTGAAATCTCAGCTGAAATAAAATGTATTTTAAATATAAATATTCATTTTGCAGTAGTGTTTCGAAAACATCAGTTATATTTCGAAATGGAGAGCGAGTGTCGAGACGTTCGAAAGCTGAGATGCGCGTCCTGAGTGGTGCGGTCAATACAAATTTTGAACAATTTAACATTAATTTCTTTAGTCATTTGAAACGGTATTTAATTCTGCCCATCGAAAGATGAGGATTTGACTGAAAAAGTTCGGGCCTGAGCTGTACTGTAGCATGTCACAGCGCAGAAAGAAATACATGTATTGAAACCCATTCTCAATGAAAGAAGGCATTTGATCGTTCATTTATTAGTACTTAGGTATTGCGTCGATCACTTCGCGCAGTTTTATGGATAACACTCAGCTGAGTACTTACATATATACATTTTTATACTCGTTTTATAATCATTGTATGTTACAGTGCAGCATTATATTTTTGATATTACAATTGTTTAGTCAGGTTGCAGTTTTAATGTAAGTTTAACCATTTTGAATTAAAATATACTACTTTCAAAACGGTGAAGCACTTAATATCTTTAACTTCTGTAAATTTTCTATTTATTTTAAGTTAAAGTGTTTCTCTTGGATGTTGCATCCCGTGGGAGATTACCGTTCAGTTGATGAAGTAGCAGTACATAAAATTTCTCTTATTCCACACCGACCGAGATGATCGATGGCTTTACAAATATAAGAGCGGGGAATTTCCGTCGATGAGGATCCTTAGCATCCACCACGGGATCAGGTTTTGTGATTTGTCCCCCATGCTAGACTTTGCCTCCTGACTAGCCTGGCTTGCCCAACTCAGAAATCTCTATGATGTACTGCAGAAATAAACGCATTTAAATAAAGTTCTGGACTACATTAATGTTTCATTGTTGACTTAATGCTCGCAATTGAAGTTCTAATGATAGATTTTTCATGTTTTATTAACTCACTCATCCAATGATTCTTTTGATAAGAAAAGAACTGTTCCAGAACCGTTCTGTCCTCTAATAACATAGCTGCTTTTTAGTGCTTCGGCTTTTCTTCATGAACTCGAAAGTCTTCCGGTGAGTTTGTGCGGGAGATCTCATCTTTTTCTGGACCGCTGTCTGAGCTACAGAAGTCAGGATTAACAAAACAACTCTTGGAGGGCACTCAAGAAAAACAGGCCAAGATAAACACTTCATTTACGACCCTCTCGAGTAAGTTGACCAGTGCAGAGCTCCCCACCTGGCACAGACGGACGCGCCTTTTCCTGAAGCCTTAAAACCTTGACCTGCCGCTTTCAAGCTCGCCCAACATTGGTCATTATTTACGGGAGCTTTGAAGCATCGCCAAATGAATGATTTTTGAAAGTGCATGTCAAAGACGACCTGGTTTTTGCTCAATTGATGTGGATGAAGGAATGCAGACGTTTCTCTGAAAGATCACTTCTGTCTGTCGAATGAAAATTAAAAGATACCTTGTGGTGTTTCTGAAAAAATCCTAAAATTAATGAAGACAATTACTCCGAACGTTTGAATAAATAAATATCCTTTAGAAGAGCTCCTATGTCAAAAAATTAGTCGCTTGTTGTTTTTCGAGCTCCAGTATATTGTTTTTCAAGACCCTTTTGAGGATGACAACGACTCAGTGCATCAGGTTCTAATTGTCATTAATTGGCATGCTAGTCATTCACGACGTTTCAAGCATTTGCATAGGCCAGTAAAGTCCCCAGACATGAACCCAATAGAAAATTTGAGGGATCATTTAGAATTATTAGTTAGGCGTCGAAAAGATCATCCAGTTACTATGGCTGCGCTTTGGGATCAGTTGATGCAAGAGTGGTTTAAAATCGATCTGTTGTATGTACATTAGGATACTTGTAGACTCGATGCTGCACAGAATTGTCGCCATTATTCGTATCTGTGGAGGCCCTACACCGTATTAGTAAAACTGACTATTTTTTGTCCCGGGAGCTTGAGAAATAACGTTCAAATTCAGTGACTATGATTGCTAAGTTGCTAAGGCGGTAAGATAAAAGAAACTGCTGTCAAATAACCTATTTTTATTATGTTTACATATCGACTGACTACAACTATTTAGGTGGGCGGTAATTTATCAAGAGAGCGACAAATTCATGAATAGTAACTCTCTCGTTCGTGCATCCAGGCTGCCGGCATGCCGCTGTGGCACTTGTGGGCAAATTTGCCAGCGGCTGTGCAGCGTTTCAGTCGTCTTGAAGAGCAAAGCTGACCCTAACACAGCTTGTACAATCAGGTTTGCTGATTAAACCTATTCATTTTCTCCCTGCATAATACTCCCTTTGGTTACAATATCTACGCTTCATGATTTCTGTTACCAAGTTGTCAAAAAAGAATTTCAAAACTCCAACTACCATATTCCATGATTTTTTTCCCAATTCTATCATTCTTCATGATTCCAACTCGAATGCTATCTCACTACTAGATTCCCACTAAAATACTATCACCCTACTAGATT
Source organism: Orchestia grillus (assembly GCA_014899125.1). NCBI lineage: Eukaryota > Metazoa > Arthropoda > Malacostraca > Amphipoda > Talitridae > Orchestia > Orchestia grillus. Next base: position 6,023 of record VOMN01028260.1, on the reverse strand, counting down.
CCAACTAAAATACTATCACACTACATGATTCCAGTTCCAACACCACCACACCACGTGAGTTCCACACAACGCTTTCCCTCGGCTGGAAGGTCACGTCGCGACCCATTAACACTCTCCAGTCACACTCCATTAACAGCGCATGGCTCTGACGAAAGAGTTCTGTTTGGGGGAGTGCGTGCGGCTGCTGGTCTCCTGACGCAGAGAGTGTGAACATGTGATTGCGGTTTGACGAGTATCCCCCATGTACACACTAAATGAAAAAATTATTATCTACGATCCGGATGTAAGATAATCGTAACGAAGCTTTTGTAAATGCTGCCGATTAATTACTTACTTTCCATAGCACATGTCCCATGCTCTTGCAGTAATGTTTGCCGTATCTCTACTCAATGAGATGTTGATTTTAATTCCCATTAAAGTGCCTGTCTAAGACTTCAACCTAATACTCGTTGCCGTATTCGTAGCAGACTCGCACTTACAAGAGGCGAGTCGCTGAACTTGCATTCTGCCTCATTGTAAATTTGAATTTCCATTCACCCAGCCCATCTGAAGCCCTGAACGGCACCGCCCGTTGTCTGGGCGCCTCACACGGGGCCAATAAGCAAGGCGCTCAGCTCGGCGTTCGCGCTCTGAATTACTGCACTTTTTAGGCGCTGGAACAACGGGGCAGCGATGTCATCTGCATTAATGTGGCCCGTGCGGCGGTCGGGCGGCCGTGAGGCGCGTAACTGGCGCTAAGTGCTGCCTCTTGGTGGGCTGGTGGTGAGTGGTGGTGTATGAGGGTGGTGGTGTTGTGAGACTAGTGGTAATGGTGTGTGAGGGTGGTGGTGTTGTGAGATTAGTGGTAATGGTGTGTGAGGGTGTTGGTGTTGTGAGATTAGTGGTGGTGGTAGTGCGAGGGTGTTGGTGTTGTAAGATTAGGGGTGGTGGTGGTGGTGGTGTGAGGGTGTTGGTGTTGTGTGATTTGTGGTATTGTTGCGATGATGGTGGTGTAATGAGAGTGGTGATCATCATGACATCTTCCATCTACAACTATTCTCACTGCCGCACAATTTTCATGTACGTACAACACAACTGCTCGCAGTAACTGTGGGCAACACAATTATCTTCCACAAAACCCACTCGCAGGAACCTTTGCACGTCAAATTACTGCTTTCACTCAACAACTGTGCTCTAAAGAACTGTTTTTAACTTGAGCGGGACTGCAGTAACTGCGCGAGTTCTTGCGCGTCTTTTTTAAATTCTTTCAGCCTGAAGTTTCATGGCGGGACTGCAGCTGCAGATTAAAAAGAAAAAACGCGTCTTGTTGAAGCGAGCCCTGAATCCAGGGGAGATTGCTCGTGCTGGCCGATTCTGAACAGCTGGCATCGACCGCGCTCTGATACTTGCTTGGAAATAAATTCAGGAATGACTATAAATACGTCAGCGTTCAGCAGACTTTGTGTGAATTTTTTCGTCTCATTCGAAATTGGCTTACAAATAAGTCGCATTTCCGTGAGCGTTGTGTTATCAAAAGTTCAGTTTCCTCTCTCTTGCACGTTTTGTTCCCACGTCAGTCTTTCTTTCTCATACAGCGGTGATATCTCTTCAGAATGACGAAGTACAGAAAAAATTTCGCGTGAAGTTTTGCGTAATTTATTTCTTATCACAATATAACAAAGTAAAACATGTGTAAATACATAAGTAACTTATAAAATATATATTTTACGGCCATGTATATGTCAGAACACATTGAATTTTTGAAGTTACTCAAAGTGAACTAAGTCCAAAGAAAGTGTCGCTTCCTTTATGTTGAATGCCCATGAGGTGCCCCCAGAGATGAGCGTCGGTAATTCAGATCAGAAGGAGTTATCGGTACTGGTTACCGTCGCAACATCACGAGGCGATACCAGTACTCATTACTTTAAAAATGCCAAGAGGGCGATGCCGTTAGTCGTTACCGTAACGGTACCGAAAATAAAAAATGCTTCAAATTCTTCTATGACTGAATGAATGAATAAATTTCTATGTTCTAGGAATAAATTTCTAGGAGAATGATGAAGGATTCGTATATCATTTACGGATGTTGATAGACAGTTTTTGCGAAAGCAGGATTTCCTTTCAGTACAACTAATTTTTCGAACAAATTATTCAACAATTTTCCTCGTCTGACAGCACGAATGGGCCCTGCCCTGCATAACGAAAGAGCCGTTCGGCAGGCGCTGATGACGGCGAAGCTGTGTTGTATTTCACAAATAGCTTTCTTATGGAGCTAAATTGCACAGCGTGTCGAAAGAGGTTTATTCATAAATCAAGAACTTGACTATTTCCGTGTCCACACTACAAACATTCTCCTTGCGGGTGTCATTTGGTTCACTGCCGTATTCATGGAAGTCATACGCTCAGCTAACGATGAAGTTCCTGGAGTAGGTCAGAAGCAGCCATTTGCCACTTCTTTACGCTGACACTTCGTATCACAGGCTTGTAGCCGATGCCGAGAGCAAATTTGCACCTACCAACGCGTAACGTAGCACTAGCTCTTCGTACAAAAACCATCAGTTAACTGATCCAGTTGCGAGAAGTACAACGCGTTCACTACGCGCTTCTGACGCGTTTAAACGCGTCAGTTCAAGATTTACTGGGTTCGGGGCAGTTGTACAACGTTCACATGTAATGGGTAACGAGTACCGGAAGCTCCAAGTTCTTCTGAGTAATTTATCAAGGGTGGAATTGCTGCTCGTTCCTTTTAAAACCAATAGTTGACGAAACCGATACTCCTGGCTAAAAGCATTACTTTTTTTGCTGTACTGTTACTAGTTTCTGCCCATCGCTGGTTGCACCGTTATGAGCACATTTAAACTTCCAGCAAATCCCGCCACAGACTTTCCAGTAATAATGCAAGGCTTCGCACCAAACTATCGCAGGTAAAGTATTTGTGCGCAAACATTTTTAGCTGTGGTGCAGTGAGGCAGAGGCCGAACATGCTCGTACAAACTGTTCGCAGCATCCGGAGCATCGGCAGCAGTTTTGCAAACGGTCGGTTTATGTGACAAAAAATTGAACAGAAATTTTCAATGCATCATTAGCTGTCATTCGGCTGATGAATGGCAAATGTAAATAATTCGTATAGAGGGCAATGTTGGTTCGATGCTGCGTTAGATAAGGACTAATTCTTTCAAAGTGGAGTTGTTGAATTATGTGTAAAGAAGGAATGGCTCGTAGATATTTCTTATTAGGGATTTTCAAAAATCTCTGACCTTTAGAAAAATTACAACAGAAGTGTAGAATAACGACGACTTCGCCCAGGGTCTCACTCTGACCTCTTAGAACTGGCAGCAACCATTAGTTAAATAGTTAGGATCCCTCTCTAACACATTTTATCAAATATGCTACACTTTTCATCAATGTTGTGGCAACATTTTCGCTCGCGTTCTTTCTTCGGCTTACCTTAAAATTCCCGAACCATCCGGCCACGTCCGGTGCGTCAGACGACGCGGCAGAAGTTAGGACTTCGATTGGGCACGATCTGGGCGGCGTCAAAAAGGGGGCAAGAATTTACTCACCTTAACTTTATTTTTACTACTGCACTACTTGCTCTATTTACTACTAAGATTAACATCTTCCCACATTAAAACTTACCCTGTTTACTTCCGAAATTAGCACTTTCAACAATTATTTTAATGAATAGCGATTATATAGAGTCAGCTTTGACCTATTTATTTAAACAATAATTCTTTGTCGAAGTTAAACGCTCTAACTTAATTCAAATAGCCCTGTAAGACAACATTCAAAGGCTTCCCAACCATAACATAGAGAATTAAAAATATTTGATTTTTGTATGCTCAAAATTGAGTTTTCATCAGCAGGCTGTCGATATTGTCGAAGATATTTAACAATATGTTGAAATTTCAGTAAGCATCCCAATACCAAATTCACCTTAAACTTGGAAACTGATAATGAACTAAGTTTTCTGGTTCTAAACGTCCAACTCTCGATTAACTAATTTCATATTTTTGTCCACAGGAAACTAACTTTTTCTGGATTGGGTCGCAGTTATTTTAGTCTTTGCAAGGGAACAATTCAAGTTAAATGGTGTATTAACGTTTATAAACCGTGCTTATCATATTTTTTTCTAACTATGCCGATATCTATGCATAATTTAATTTTCTCTAGTCATATTTTGGAAAAAATATATTTCTGGATAAAGTCTAGCTTAATAAATAGATTTTTGAACAAAGTTTTTCTTCAAAACAATCAAATCCAGGAGTCTTATTTCAACTGTTTTAGTTGTTTTTTTTCGGCCATCAAACAGAAAAGTTAAAAAAGTTGTTTTATATTTTTATCATATTATTTCCTGAACTTTCAATTCGCATCATTTTAGCAAACAAACTCACACTGCAGGATCAAGTTTTCATTTTAAAAACTCGCTGGCTATTAACATGGGATCTTATCTCATCTACAATTTTTGTTGTGCGCTTTGAGCATCGCAATATGTGGGCACTACCCACCGAGCACTTCTGTGAGGGCTGTTGAAAATGCTAGTCGGAGTCATCGAACTGGTCATTTTCTTTGTTCTCCAGCGCATTGTTGCAATAAAGTACGTTGCACCAATGGTTCTTATGATCAACGAATTAGTATCCATGAATTTGAAATATTAGAAACATGTTCTGGAAATTTTAATCTTCGCATCCTCTAGCCTCTGTATATTTACAAGCTAAAGCCATCCCTGAATGAAATGCAAAGTACATACTCTACTAAAATAGCGAACTGCTAAACTCTGTCCAAGTTTCAATTCCAGTGGTATTATTTTTCTTACCTTTTGTTGTAACTCCTTTTTCATTTCTGAGTTTCACCTTTATCTTCTACTATTATTATCAAATATTTTCTGGTGTATATTTTAGGTTCTTTGTTAATAATGATCTTATAACACAAAACGTTCGAATTAAAATATTTTTGATGTTTCTCATTTCACTCACCCATATTTAAAAAGTTATTTATACTCCGAAAATCAATTCAGTAAAGAAATATATTCCTTTGACAAACATTATGAGACGACTTTAGTGGTTCATAGTCGAAATAATAACGGCTATAATTTTTTTACGATGTTCTGAAATTTTTTTCAATCCAAAGTAAGAAATGAATTTATACAGAATGTTCTTGAAATTCCAGGTAAAATTTACACTAAACTGGTTGTATTTTAAATATACAGTACTTGCACGTTCAGCATGAAGCACGTATACCTTCTACATGCAGCACTTGTGCTTTCATAATACAGCATTCGTTCAGCCCAATCAACTGAATTGTTTAAAAATATTCACTGAGTCAAAACTCTTTCTAATGCATCGTCTACGGAAGCAGTTTGTTCAAATGTTTAACGCGTCGCTTCGGAATATATCAGTGACATTCAGTTCATTCACTCATGGCACTCATTATATGCTGACGTATTTTTTAAGCATGCTGCATGTACGCGAGTGCATGAAGACAATTTTTGAAGATCGCATGCAACACTCAAGCGCACCGCTCACTGGAGTCGTCGGTGTGCTTCAAGTGATAATGCACAAAATGACTCTTTCGTGAGTAAAGACCAGGCCACTGGGCTCGAATGCACATCCTCAGTTAGAGAGTGTACTCATTGCAACAAACTTATCCTGACCTACACAGCAAATTCATACTACACACATAAGCCTAGTGTCTCACTCAGGACATCCAAGTGGAAAAATGTCACTCACCCTCGCATTCACGCTTATTCTGCCATCTACCATCACGCTTAATCGTTACTTTTCCACCATATCCTTTCTCTCGTCACGCTCAGCGCATACTCTAAATTTCCTATCTGATTTAGCTCGCTGCATTGTCGCTTCGAATGTCCTCGCTTCACAAAGCTGAGCGTCCCACAACCTCTCTCCATTACACTCACTTGACCATCAATCCACAAGATATACTGAGAGAACCCACAGCCTCCCCCAAGCTCACACTTCCCTCCAGAAACGTCTCCCTCCACATATACCTCCCTACACACACACCTCCCTCTACACACACACCTC
>VOMN01028251.1:0-13823 GCA_014899125.1 Orchestia grillus | reverse complement strand
ATCGGAATTTTTCCGAAACCCAGTGGCTGAACCTATAACAACGCTAGGTGGGGATTATGACTTGTGGACTTGACACTAGTTGGAGATTATGACTTGTGGACTTGACACTAGTTGTGGATTATGACTTCTGGACTTGACCCTTGGTGATGATTATACATAATTTTCAAGGTTTAATCGCAAGGTATGTCTACAGTCCCTCCCGTGAACAGAGTGCTTGCGGTGAATGACAAATTTATCTATTCTTAAAAAATCATTAAACTTTGCTAACAAGTCTGCCCTGGGCTTAGTTGTTCAATTTACTATTGGTTTTACATATTTTTGCAGTGGATAATAACATGTTACATTATATGAATCATCTTAGGCCCTATTCACTGATCAATTCATTACTATATCTTACAGTACGTAATCTACATTAGGCCCTTACATACTCTTCCCCTGTGCCCCTTCCCGTCGCTTCTCAGGAGCAACCGGTTTCCGAAAGTCTTGGACGAATGTCTCCTATTCATTTTTTCCAAGTTTTTACTACTCATTCTTATCTCGGTGAGATCATTACGATTTTTATGGCAAGGAAGGTGATCTGCTCACTTTTTCCTGAGCATATTCATAATGCACCGCTTTCACCAGTTTTCACTGCTGGTCGTTTGATACCGGTACACGTACTTTGAAAGTGATTTTATTGTACACCAAAATCAACATTCTCTATTATTTGTCAAAATTTAGACGGCACTGAGCACTAATATGCCTTTAAGAACTATTGTCCTTTTCTTTCCTCACGCCAGGACGAATTTTCCTGCCTAATGAGATCAGGTTCTTCCCTTAATTTAAGCTTAGCGCGTGCAATAAAGTAAGGAGGAGTAAAATGAATAGCAAATTTTTAGAAAAATATATCTATTCTTTTTGAACACAGGAAACGATAACAAATGACGGGAAACATGCTATGTATAACGCGCTCTGAAACTTCTCATGATGAAATGAATAAATAAATATAAGAAAATTAAACATATAATGATGCCTTGAAAGTAAAATAATAAAACGATGTATATTACCCAAGCAGGAAGTACCCAATGATACTCCTCGAAAATCGTGTGAGGTCAGTTGTCACAAGCGAAATATGAAGGACTTGATATGAATTGACCATCTACGATGAGTGAAAGGACAAAGCTCGGTACCTCTTACATGGATTCATGAATTGCACGGTACCTCATACACGGATTCATGAACTGCACGGTACTTCATACACGAATTCATGAACTAGTTGATGCCTTTTTAACGATATGAAAATGCTCAGCAGCCGTCAACAATGCTGACGAGCTGAAAAGAATGCTGAAGAAATTATCGAAAGAACTTATCTGTTACTGATGTTTCAGTCTATGTGAGGCAGTGATTAGTTCAAATATATGAAGAACAGGATTTTTCTGGCGCCGGTGCGGTATTGGTTAATCGAGCAATTTGTCGCGTCATGTTCCAGTTCATCAGGATGTAACGGACTGAGAAGCTGTCGCGATGGGGAGAAGGACGATAGGCATTTTGAAACAGCTGCTGGCGTCGAAAACACGAGGACCAATCAGAATTGATGTTCACTCATCCAGAAATTTTCTAGGCTGTGAAAGCAAGCGAGTCAAAACACGGCTGTTTGCCGAAGAGAAGCCGTTGTAGATACGTATTCAAAAGTTACTGAAAGAGAAAGGTTGTGAGCCTCTTTTTGGCGTGGCAGTAATTCCAGAAATATGCAAGTTTTTTGCCAATACTGTACACACAGGTCAATGAACATCAAAGGTTAAACACAAAAAATAGGGCGTGGGCACGCCATAGAGCCTGCCTAACTTCGAAAAATTTCACAGCCGGTGTTTTGTGTTCACCTGGAGGGGAGTTCATCTGCGGCACGTGTATGACTGCAGGATGAAAACGTATGAAACGTATCTTAACTTTGGATGTCATACTCTGTGTCATAACGATACAGTGGCTTGGCAAGTACTTAATTGTATGACACTTTTGGATGTTCGATATCGCAGGCTAACAAACGCCAGCGCAGCGAGAATAGATAGCGCCTGCGACCGTTCTAGCTCAGTTGCGACGGTTCTAGGTAAGTTGCGACGGTTCCAGGTAAGTTGCGACCGTTCTAGCTCAGTTGCGACGGTTATAGGTACGTTGCAACGGTTCCAGGTAAGTTGCAACGGCTCTAGGTAAGTTGCGACGGTTCTAGCTAAGTTGCGACGGTTCCAGGTAAGTTGCGACGGTTCCAGGTAAGTTGCGACGGATCTAGCTAAGCTGCGACGGTTCTAGGCAAGTTGCGACCGTTCTAGCTCAGTTGCGACGGATCTAGCTAAGTTGCGACGGTTCTAGGTAAGTTGCGACGGATCTAGCTAAGTTGCGACGGTTCTAGGTAAGTTCGGAAGTCTGAGGGAAATTTTAAAGCTGTTCGTCATGTGTCCGAGCTTTGGTGCATCTCAGTGTTTTAGCATGGAAATACTTAACCAGTTTATCGGAAAATTTGCTCGACAGCAATATGAAGGTTATATCAGTATGTCTTACGCTCAGTTTTTTAATCAACTCCGCTGCAGATCATCATCTGTCTTTTCGAAGGCAGCGATAAATTAAAAACTCAGATACTCCATGTTAATGCTAAAACACGGTCAGATTGCGTTACCGACTACATCTTGATTCCTTTCTTTTCATTTTCTAGGTTTTGAACATTTTCTTTTCCGTGGAGACTCGGAAATATCTGCTTGGCAAAGTTAAAAAAGGAAAAGCAAGGCCAGCATAGTAGGAGGTAAGTCCCCGAGCTTAAAATGTAATAAAGCCACGCATACATAGCGCGAGCTCAACAATAGCGAATAACTGAACAATCAGTCTGAAATATGCTGGTAAATGATTACAAGGTCTGTTCCCTTGCATGTTTGAGTTACTTTTATTTGTGTGACAGTACCGTAGATTCGAAAAGTTGAATGAGTTGAGAAGTTAGGAACAGCACTCGCACAGCAGGCAAAGCACGCCGTATCTGTTACGTCTCCCGACTGTATTTACAGTGCAATTTCAAATTTTAAAGAACTCATTATGTTACATTTACGTCTCTGTATTTCTTCCAAATACCGAGACATTTGAAATGCAAGACCAGTCTAAACCCCGAATTGCTGCAAGTTTCTTCATAGACGTATTCCAATCAGATTTCATAGAGCTCTGCACCAGCGGATTGCTATTTATTGTATTGCTGCTACCACATTTTACAGAAAAATGGCGAGTTTTAGATTCTTTAGTACTTACAAGCGTAATTGAGTATGTTTTAAGCAACAGCAATTTTACAGATGATAGAGCATCGTTGTTCAACATCAATAGTTTTCAACGAGGTCTCATTCTACAAAATAATCAGTAAATAAAATTATTGATTCGTCAGTTTTCTGCTGTTCCGCTTCCATATTATGTGGATTCATAAATAATTTCCATTTTATGGCTTTTGATTCATATATAATACAAACCAAATTAACAAGTTTTAATCAATCGTATGTTCACTATCATTTTCAATGCCCTTTTTCCATTTTCCTATTAACTTTTTAAGACCATCCAAATAAAATGAAAACTGTTTCGGTACAAAAAAGCTTTAGATTGTCTTCAGTAAATTCTCTGCCTTGAAGAGCAATCAGTAAAGACCTAAAGAGATCATAATCAGTCAGGACGAGGTCAGAGGAATATGGTGGATGGGGTATTACAGATCAGCCTAGTCACAAATTTATTTCTTGCATCGCTTTTGCAGCATGTGGTTTTGCGCTGTCATGAAGGAGGATGACCGTTTTCCTGTTGAAAAATGCTGAACTTTTATTTCTCAGATTTATTTTCATCCACACGCTGCAGCTGCTCAACATACTAGTTTGTATTTAGTGTTTGGTGGTGGCCCAAAAATTCTCGATGGATAATGCCACGGATATCCCAACAAATGCGCTGTAGAACTTTTCTTCCCTGGATTTCAGGTTTTGGAGTGGATTGTGGAGATTTATCGTAATCAACTCATTGCCTTTTGCAGTGTATATTGTCATGAGTGGCCCATTTTTCATGACATGTTATGACACGATCAAGATAGGACTTATTTGGCTGAGTAGAAAGGTGACTCTTTGCTATGGGAAGACGATCTGCCTTATTTTTTCCACTAATGGCATAAGGAACACAGAGGTCCAATTTGCTCACCTGACCCATCCTTTTCAATGTGGCGGAATATGGTGGGCTGTGAGGTATTCAGATCTTTTGCTAGTTCACGAGTACATAGACGAAGATCATTCTAAACTAACGTTCTTAAAGAATCTTCGTCAATGTCCAATGAGCGAATAGGCCTAGGCGTATCTTCCAAGTTCAATTCACTAGACCGAAATTTTGTAAACGAATTTCTTACTCGTCGATCTGTTACGACATCCTGGCCATAAATGCTGCATATTTTCCTCGCTGTCTCCTCAGCACTATTTTCCTGTTTAATTAAACTCCCACAACATCCCATGTCGATCGATATGAAACTTTATGTTTTCCGTGTCAAGGGTTATTTTTTATAATTTTATTGCAATGTACGTGATGAAATGGCTCTGGAAAAATGGAAAGAGAATGTTTACTTAAATTTAAACTAGTAAGCCAAATAAGAGCCGTATAAATGGACAAAAAGCACATTTAATTTACATAAATAAATGGGAAATTATTTGTGAATCGACATAATATTTTGTAATTTTTTAGGGAACGTTTCTCAATAAGTTTTTCACATATTACTTTAAGCTTTTATACTGTGTACTCGAGAAGGAGCGTTTCTTTACTATTGCTTGATTTTCTTTCAAAGAAGCGAGACTACAAGCTTACAGCAAGTATCCTCAGCATGGTTTCACACAACCTGACTTTATGTTGAGGGCACTATGTTTGCTTATCAAACACAGCGCGAAATACATTGCTACAGTTTCAAAGAACGTAAGTTTTATGATGCTTAATTATATTTACCCGGCATTAGTGTATCATGTAATAGTCGAATGTAACAAATTTCTCAATACTTACGTTAATATAGGAAAATTCCTGACACCGAGCGAAAAACATCATTCTTTTAGCGTGCCAATATCACTGTTTCGGACACGGATTTTGTACTTGAAACTAAAGAATAATTTCACTGAAGTGCATTTTTAAAATGACATAAGGATCATCACTTGTGTTTCATTTATAACACACCGACATTACAGATGCGTCATGAGTTCTTACACTTGCTTGAAAAAAAAAATTAAATTCCATTTCATCTTGAGTCTCGGAGGTACGAGTATTTCTGTTCAGCAATCGTTACGAGCGCAGGCCCACCGTGTTATGTTCAAATATAATTTTTATCTTCTCGTTTCATCTTTTTTATTTCCCTCATTGCTTCTGTCAGACATTTGAGGACTATAAGTTATTTAGTCAATTACACTCATGCTATCACTCATAAAATACTGTGAGATGACTGCAAAACAGTCTTCACAGCAATCCACATTTTATTTAACTTTGCTCTAGATTCATAAAAGGCAAGAATAAAATTGTTTCCATATCGGCCAAGTGCTCCATTATACCACTCGTCTCATATCCCAAGATCTCATTTGCATACAAACGAGTGCAATAATTTTTACAAGATGCGTTGTCTCACATAGCGGCCACAGTAGCTTCGTCTTCCTAACGGGGTTGACACAGAGTAAAAATGGGCTAAAGATTGCTCAATTATATGCCAGATGATCCGTTTACCACAGGTAATTGCTTCGTAGGGCTGCCCTATATGGATGGTCTTCCATTAGGGGTTTTTAAAACCACTCAAAAACAGTCATTATCGGCCATGAAATGATTACTTCTTTGAAAGATTGATATGTCTTCGAAATGTTGATGGAATTTTAATATAGGGTAATGATGGGCGATCAAAGGGAAACCACCCATGCTCTATGAATAAATTGGAAAACAATCGTATCAGTTCAATATTTAAAGGGTAAATTTACCTCTGCGTATATTTTTGTATTCAATTCTTCCTGTAAGTGAAGTGGCTAATTTATAAAGAAACTCATCTGGAATTTTTTCACCGCCTGGTGAGCCATAAGCAAATTAAAGTCGAAACTACCATAATTACGTCAAATAGTTTATCTTTTGTTACTGGCGTAAATCCCACCATAAAGTAATAGCCGTACTGGATGGTTGATTGGTTGGTTGGTCCGTCCGTTTCTCCGGCACGCTTTTGAGGATTTAGATAGGAAAAAAGTCCCGGCTTTATATTCCTAAGCAGCGAGGCCGTTAGAGATGGCAGTCTGTATCAGTGATACTGAAAATAACATTATTGAATGCCAAAGTTGCCGTAAATAATAGGGCATCTTAAAAAATCAGCATCATTCATCTCCTATTTTTGGCGGGGGATATCTACACACTAGTATTTAACTAGCAGACGCGCCCCCAAAAAATTGAGCGACAAATGCTGTTATTTTCTTAAGATGCCTTCTCATTTACGGTAAATCTGCCGTGAAATGTTTACACGCCCTCTCTGACAGCTTCGGTGCTCGGTGCTTCGGAATACGGGCCCTTAAATTTTCTTCTATCTAAATCCTTTAGAGCGTGATAGAGAGACGGACGGACGGAAGGACCAATCAACCAATCAAGCAGCACTAAGTTATGAACATATAGCGGGATAATCAACACTGTAAATAAGCTAATGAGAATGCTGAGTGTCGTATAAAGGGCGCAGGGGGTCAAATAAAGCATGACTCGAGCACTTGTTTGAAATCGAAAAGATCAAGAAGATAGTTTGGCTACGAGTTAATTCGATGACGCCATAAGCTGAGCAGAGTTTGTTATGCGAGAACGGTACATACGAGTCTTCTTTGAGAGGATATATATATAACAGTTTTTTTTGTTACTGAGCAGAAATTCAGACATATATGCTTTGAAAGTTGCTTATTTAAGTCTTAATGATATGAAAATGACAGGTTAAGAAACTGTACCAAACCGAAGTTGTGGTAAGTAGGTAACTTGTGTTTCAGTTTTACTTAGGAAAGCAAACAAAAATATTCTTACAGACTCACCCCATTTGTGCCCTGTTCGACGACTGCAATCCCAGAGTCACTCCAACGCTACAGTAGCTTTTGTTCAAGTGTCTCCAAGTCACTAGCTTTGACTTGGACTCACTTTTGAAGTGTGCGAAATTGTACATTAGTATTATCTGAATTTCACGACAATTTTGGGCTGGATCCGTAAAGCCGAAAGACACTTTGTGTGAATACGAATTTTATTTTTAATCTTCAGTCCGTCACTCTGAGTGTGGTCCAAGGAGCTTTGAATAAAAGAATGCAAGTGCTGTTGTTAAGTTATCGCGATTTAAATTAATCAAATTTCATTCTTATAAGAAAAAAACTACTACAATTGGGATCACCTCTAACTAGAAGATAAGACGAGGTACCTGTTAGAGGCTTCAGAAGTTCACACACCAGAATTTATTGAGTGCATTCACGGGATCATACATCTTTTTCTCAAAATGAGGTTCCCATAACATGTTTGCTACAATGTACAGTAAGTAAATTGCCAATAATATTGATAAGTTATATGAGTCCAATTTTTAATAGGAATAACTGCATCATTAAATGGATTCGTAAGTAAAACAGTTTTGACAATTCAAAGCAAAAAAGCATTGTTGTCAACACTCAATAACTTTAGGAGTTTGAAAAATGTGTTTATACTTCCTTCGCTGAGCGTTTTCGTGTTTACATGATAATTAGAGTCTATTAAAGTTCAGACTTGTGATGCAGTGAGAATATGTGCCACCTTTTTATTGTGTTCGAATTAATTTGAATTGAATTGATAAAATATTTATTTCGAACTCTTTATAACTTTTTTCTATCATTTGTAAAAGCCAGCCTCTGCTTTAGACTTCGGTTGACCATTTAAAAGAAGTTCATGGTAGAAACGATGTAGGTCATTAGTTTGCGCCATTGAAGTTATATCGCTTTTAATTCATCACAAAGGAAAAACCGTTTCGTCCCACCGCCTTTCATGGGCATCTGAGCCTTTCAAGAATAGCTCTTTGTTTTACTTGTTAGTGGCGTCCGGTGAATGATAATGTTAAAGGATCTCTCAGACTGATGCAAGCGTCGTATAGTTCCATCTTTCTTCGAAGAGATAATTCTTCAAATATATACGCGAAAAGAGATACCAATGTTAAGAAACAAGCTACACATCATATAAATTTTATGTTACTATGGCGATTCAAGCATCTGTACACTCTAGGATGTTATTAGCACCAATCTGTTCAGTAGAAAAAAACATTTTCTATCGTCAGAAAAATGTACAAATTTGAGTGGTTCCGTTCGCACTCATTTTTTCCAAACTTTCAGATCACTGAGACAACATTTAATCTACGAGTGATTCAGTGCTCACCTTATGTTGGCATATTTATGCCCTGCTGCTCAGAATCTTATTGAAAAGTATATCTTCTAACAAACACAAAATTCAAGTCGTGATTAAATATGACGAAAACCCTTAAAGGGAACTATTATTCGCAAATCTCGCTTCCAAGTATTAAAAATTTTGAACATAGAGCTACCGTTTCAACGATTACACCTTTTTCCGTACGAAGCTAAAAAGGGTTTGGGCCCGTCTAACATTTGTTCCATTTCGCTTTGATGAAGCCCTCATAGCCTAAGTGGGCACCTGCACGTCACTGCTCCCATTAGGGGGAATGTTTTCATAGCAGCGGGGACGCAAGTCCCTTTTGTAAATAATGAGAACGCTAATGTATGCATATTTCGAGCACAAGTGAATCCAAGGTACGCTTCGTTAGAGACGTGTTGCGGGAATTAAAAGCTCAAGTGCAACGTATTGAAAAAATTTCATGACACTGCAAAAAATTGTACACTGGGATGTTCTTTTTGATAGCTTTCTCATTTCAATTTGTGTTCTACCCTGAAGATAGATGTAACTGAAGCCGGTTTTTCCCCCAAACAGTAATTCAAGGCCCGAGTACACCGGTATAGGCCACAAGGAAAAATTATATTTGTGTTCCGTAGATTTAGACAATTTGTACTGTGCTGAAATAGTATTTCATTACCAAATATTCAAAAGCATTTGGCGTGACGGTAATGTTGGTATTTAACTATAAACGAAACACTAAAATCGTGAAAATAACTGACACAAAATTAGTTAGAAGTTGGATTTTTCCATTATTGTTCTTTATTTAATCAAAGTATGACACGTATGTACGTGAATGAGATTGGTCTATAAAAACAATATATAAATCCTCCGTTTCTCCCACAGCTGCTTATGATTTTCAACTTCTTTATTAGTTTGAAGGAACATTAATCAGGAAAATATTCGCATGTAACTTAAAAGCTTTAGCCTGCATCACACAGTGAACCATATGTACAATGATACGAAACAAATGAAGTGAAAA
Organism: Orchestia grillus; assembly: GCA_014899125.1. NCBI lineage: Eukaryota > Metazoa > Arthropoda > Malacostraca > Amphipoda > Talitridae > Orchestia > Orchestia grillus. Next base: position 4,426 of record VOMN01028251.1, on the reverse strand, counting down.
TTTAGAGAAGAAGAAAGCTCAATCTAAACAAAGCCACATGCATAGCTACGACAATGACAGCTTTTGAAAATAAAATGAATTTGTTGTTCACACCTTCAATTAAATGGTTGTAGAAATAGCATAATCATTATATTCATTTTAATTCATTATTGAGATATCTCAGCTGAAATCAATGCTCTATAATAAACATTACAAATACTCCTACATATGTGGAGTAAGCTCCTAGAAACATAGATCATATGAAAACCATTCCAGTTTTTTCGTTATAACCCTTGTTAGGTGAGCGACAATTCGCAATGTGCACCTGCACTGACACAGATATTCTTAACACCCAGAGACCGTCTCCTGTAAGATGCCGGTTTTCTTATATGCTCCAACAACTGCGCTAGAATTCTGTAACGTGACGTATAGGTGGGCATCAATGCACCTTTATTTTCTATGTATATAGTTGACGTTAAACTACGTGTCGCTTGTTATGAAATAATGTAGCATGTTGCGTAGATCAAGTCTTCATTATGTCATGTCCATTTGGCATTCAAAGCTCACGTTGGTGTAAGGTCGTACGGATTTTTTTGCTCTATAGTGGTATGAATTAATGCCTACACAAATTGATGCACGAACCTATAAAGCTGTTTGCAAACAGTAAGCTACAAATATCAATGGTTTTTCTCGATTCCCATTATTAAATTTGAGCTTGAAATTTGGACGTTGGTATCTCTTTCTATGCAATCGATATATCTCTCTATTTATCTAGCTATCTATCTATCCATCTATCTAAATAATAATAAAACTCTGATCATATTTCTTGTTTGCTTGTTATCTAACTGTATGATAATAGCCCAGTGCTGTTCGCCCGTATTAGTGATACTGCAAACAACGATATATCTTATCAGATTTACCGTAAAAAGAGGGCATCTTAAGAAAGTATTATAATTCGTCCCACCATTATTAGTGGAACGAATCTACAAGTAATGTTATGTTCAGCATCACTGATGCAGACTGCCTTATCTGACAATCTCTCTATTAGTTTAGACATACGAACCCGGGGATTTTCTCCAATCTAAATTCTTATCGGAAGGATATGGACGCGGAAGATCTAACGATTCTGTAGGAGGAAATAAAAACACTTTTTTAAATTTCATCATAAACTGAAAGTAAATTATGGATCAGACTGTAAAGAGAGGTAAAGGAAACAGTGAATATTCCTTATATAGTCACTTTAATTAACAACATATTGGGGTTCGTTACTAAAAAATTCGAGCTACGCGTCGGACGCGAGGAAAGAACACGCTTCTAGTTCTACACGAGCAGTCACACTTGAACCCGAACTCTGTTGCTCGTATCGTCCTATGAAATCAACCGTGGAATATATGATGTCCGTGCATTCATCGTTCTCTACGAATTAACAACACACAACGCTACTCATTATATGCTCCTCAGTGAGCTCTAAAGATGGCAATGACATGACACCCAATGGTAATTCTTCGCGAGTTTAAAAGAATGAGACATCGTTCAATTATAATTCTGCTCGAACTCCAAAGCATACTACACCTACCGTTCTATACAGACTCTGAAAATCGCAGCTAAAGCGTTCCTTTCTCGAGCTAGGAGACAACCGACTCTCCGGCAACTTAGAGTACTGAGCATCAAAAGAGTGAGTCGCTCTATGCACGGTATTTGTTATTTTTTACCACCATCAAACTAAATAGGACGTTAAATGATGATTATTGATTAGATATAGTTTTTTACAAGTGTTTCGCTGGACCACGGGCAAAGCTTCAAACAACATGCTCATCAAGGCTCCTATAACAGCCAAAACTGCTCTAGCCTAAAACTCTACCTTCTTTCCGTCCTGGCACTGATTCCACCTGCCTCTCACTGGTATCGCTCTTACAGGACTTCGTCTATTAATTAACCTGCCATTTTTGCCACGGTGCCACACGTTGTGTCGTGCCACAGTCTAGTTGAGTAAAGATTTTATTTCCACTTGGGGGCTCACGTAGCGGCCACGGCAAATTAACCACAGTGCTATTATTTTAGTTAGATTTCCACAGTGCTCACCACCGTCCAACGCTCGAATTTCTGAAAGGTTCACGTACGGGTGGTGTGTTCCTCTAGTTGCCATCGGACAGCCTGGCCCTCCCCTGTCGTTCATCAATGATAGGAGAGCGTCCTCCTTATCAGTATCAGTGAAATTAAGCTCTCGTAGTTAAAAAAAATTATATTTGTCTTTTAGAGAAGATTTCAGCTGTCCTTCCTAATGGTAAGAAGTGTCAGCTGGCATTGCGCAGTCGGCACGGACTCCATGCGGGCCTGTTGTCGTCGCCACTCCCTTCCATGCGAGCGCGGGCTGAGCGCTGGGGCCGCTGTGCGTCCCACGGTCGACGCTCCTACTCCGTTGTCTATTCTTAACACCTTCAATAATATCACACGAGTACACTTATACAAATTCGCATTAACGATGCAAATATCATATAAACATGAAATTATTAAGAATTTCATCATTGACGGTAAAATAATGTTAATACACATTTTTATTAATTTTATTGCATGATTAATAATTACTCAATAATTTTAATATCAAGAAATAGTGATATTCAATTAATTATTAGTATCAAATATTCCATAAAAAATACAGCTTATAATTTTTCTACAGGATATAGAAAATGAAACATTTACATTTGGTACAGCTATCATTACCATACAACTAAACTACAATATCGTCTGATTTTATACTTATAAGGATTTATGTAGCTCGATGGTAAAAGAATGAAATTATAAAAGATGTTTATGTTAACTTTCTAGCTAAGTATAAATGCCTGGATATTTTTTTCGAATAGGATATCAAAATACATTTCAATATATGTTCCCGGACAAAAAAATGAGTTACCTGCTACTAATATGTAGAAGGACCTTCACAAGCACGAATAATGGCGGTAATTCTGCGTATCATCAAGTCTCAGGTGTCCTAATGTACACCTGGTCGATTTAAGCCACTCTTCCATCAACTGATCGCGTAGTGCGGCCACAGTACGAGGACGACCTACCAACTTCTAGCTCGTCGTTCGAGGTGGTCCCAGAAATTCTCTATTCATGTTTTCGGCCTCCCGTAGCTGGCCAATCTAAATGCTTTACGTATTCTGAATGACTGTCATTCCAGTTAATGACAGTTCTAGCCCGATGCACCTGGAACATGTCATCCTGAAAGATAGGCAAAGCAACAGGCCTTTCTTCATTTAGATATTGTAGAAATGATAAAACTTAGTTATCCAGCAGCTCAACATAGCCACGTTGGCTCAGTTTGATGGATACTCAACTGAACGACCCACTTCTGTGTAGTTGGAATAGCTCTAATACTTTACAGACCCTCCCCCTCTTCCTTGTATCGCCACATACACAGAAAAGGCTCCATGAGATCTTTCATGAACACAACGGCAGGCATCATTGCTATAGAGGCAGAAACGTGGCTCATCTGACCACATGACATTTCTCGATTCCTCCATTCCAATGTGCGTTTGATTTTGCTCCGTTTATAAGAATGGTCTTGAGGGCAGGAGTTAATTTAACTAATTCGGTCGTTTACGATCAGCACTGCTTCATGTCACCATTGCATGGAGTTCCCTATGTAGAGTTCGTTCAAATTAAAAAGCACAGCACCAAGGAAGGTAAAAAGTTCGTCTATAATGAAATTGCACTTTAGAATTTTTGAGCACAACATTGCCCATCAGTATAAAAAAATCTGAAAAAATGGAATCGGATGCATAGATTGAAATACGAATCAAGGTAACATAAATGAAGAATACAAGCTAAAATATTGGTACACTAACCAAAACGCTACATTTATTTTAGAATGTTCAATTCTACTCAAGAATTTCTAGAGTTAAGGAATGGATTGATTGAGTTAATGAAATTAAATGTTATCGGCAAACTTCCATTCTCGGCCAGCGTTTGGATATTAGAGTACTTTAAAAATTCTGGATGCCTGCATTCCTGGCAAGCATGGCTAAACGATTGTAGACTGTTGACTTTCCATTGCTGTACTGTAAATAATTGTCTAAATGGCGAACTAATTCTACAAGGAGTCAAAATTGATTTGAGCTCAATTTTCTATAAATTTTTACTGCGTGTAAAGATGTACAGTATTTACATTTTTAGTAATTTTTCAGGTTACCAGAAATAATACAATATAAGTAAGAAACGTTTTTATTCATGAGTGTCCAGACATATGGAACAAATTATTTTTTACTGAAACACAAAGGCAAAACAGAACACAAACGATCATTTTCAATATTCATCATTGAGACTTCTGATGGTTCATCACTGCTGCACATCTGCGCCGGAGGATTTAAACTAATCCCGACATACGTCAACTTTAATCTTTCGTCCATTGCAATTCCAACCACAAATCTCCAACATTTTCAAGGAT
>VOMN01028235.1:0-51564 GCA_014899125.1 Orchestia grillus | reverse complement strand
CGCAGGAGACGCGGAGGACAGGAGACGCGGAGGACAAGAGACGCGGAGGACAGGAGACGCGGAAGACAGGATATAGGGTAATCGAAAAAGAGGCAGAAAGGAGGGAAAGCAAGGAAAGGATACGCACATGAAGGCAAGCACAGTAAACACGAGGCTGCGGGATTAGGAGGCAGAGAGTAAAAGCAGTGGAGACAAAAGGGGGCACAAATGAAAGGAGGCAAAGAGTGCATGAGGCAGAGAGGGCATGAGGCAGAAATGGGAGGAGGCAGAACAAACAGCACCAGCAGCGCCTGGTTATGCGACCGTGGCTTGGACTTCAGCGATACTTTCGAACAAACTCAATAAAAAAAACACAGAGAAGACAGACTTCAAAGAGCACAAAAATCTACGGGAAAAACTATCCCCTTTGAAATACACTGTCCATTTGCTACACTCCTCAATGTTATACGGCACTCGACAAGAGACGGGGAGGTACAAGAGGGGTTCAGCAACCCCCTGCGCTCGTGGGCTACGCAGCATCTCAGGTCTCGGTCAAATGAAGCAGGTGTTACAGTTCCAAGCTCGGAGTTGCTGCGGTGAGTTGCCGCGTTCCCGGGGGGCAGATCAAGATTTAACGCGTTCCAATTTAAACGTACAAAGACACGAACGATGACCGTTCATTGTCAAAAATCCGCACGGTCAAGACTGATGAGAATGCTACTTTGTTTTTGGTGCAAAGCTAATTCCAGTTTTATTGCACGTACGAGTACACTTGAGGCTGCAGATCGAAATTCGTGCTAACCAACACGCAGCCTTGATGCGGAAATTATTCAATCGTTATAGGTTAAGTCATCCTAATATTACATACTTTCGAAGCAAGTAAATGTTGATGCGACGCGCGGTACCTTCAAACGTTGCGTTCTGCACATTCTGCGCTCAGCAATGTTGTTGCCACAATACGCCTCGCTACACACGCAATGTTGCCACAATACACCTCGCTACACACGCTATGTTGCCACAGTACGCAAATATATCAAACCATCAAGGCGGTTATCCATATTCGCGATAACAGTACAACCAACCTTCGGTCTACAAACTCTCTGACGTTTAAGTCAACGTAAACGTACTGTCAGCGCTAGATGAAGTCCAAGTATCGCTGAATTCCTAGTCTTAATCAAATCTCGAGACAAAGCACTCAGACTTCAGGGAGCCTAGATCAATTAATCTACCGGCCTAGATTAACTCCCCCAGCACCACAGATTAACTAATCTAGCACTCTAGATTAATTAATGAAGCACCATAGGTTAATTAACCCAGCAGCCGTGATTAATTAAATAGTGACATGTTCGGGCCCTACAAGTTAATGAGCCGCTATCACCTCTACGTCTAGGCCGGTCGGTGTTCATGGAGACTTCTTACAAGGCCAAATGGAAGAGGCAAAGTATGCTAACGCTCCCCCGTAATGACGGCCACGTGAGCGGGCCTTCGTCCCACCGTCACGCGTCTGTCGAGAGGACCAGGAAGCTGAGGCCTGGCAGCACGCACGTCTCACGAACGCATCAAAACTCTCACGCAAAATATCACTCGTAGCTAAAAACTCGGTTCATTGGCACCAACAAATTTACGCACATTAAAGTTCTGCATGCAGTTTTTCATAATTTTAGCGGCCTATGGAGTTGTGATATGTTTTCAATGTATACTGGAAGAATATGTTGAAATGAGTGAATTTTCCCATTTCATCGCGCTCAACGTCAAAACCAAAATTTCAGTTTCGAAGCATGATCCGATCTCAAGAACCCGAACCTAATCGCGCGCTTCACAAGGCAAGCGGTGAAATCACAACCTGCGAATCAGTAATACAACGTCATGAAAATCTTCGAGTCTCAACAATTGGGCCAAAAGAAGAATTAATTCGTCGTCAGAGTTGAAAAAATAAAAACAGTCCTAGATCGTAAATCGAGGACTAAAAGTGAGAATTTCACAAGAATGTAATTCAAATGTCACTAACGAAATACCGAATGGGAAAGTAAACAACGATCCCCTAATAGAGCGCGCCATGGTAAACTGACCCAAGTTATTGCAGTACAAAGACGGCACAGTTCGCAAGGAGGCATCAGGGACACGTGCAATACAATCTTTCTTCCGTGTGGTTCTGATAATGGTGGATAGTTCCACACAGGGCACACCGTGCACCACACAGGCTACACCGCGCACCACACAGGCTACACCGTACACCACACAGGGCCCACCGTACACCACACAACCAGCAGCCAGGACGCCACCCAAGCAGGGCGGACACCACACAGCAGGGAGACTGCGAGGGCGGCACCAGACCAGCTGAACGAGATGCTCTTTCTGCCACCAGATGTGGTGCGTTGGTGTGGTTGTGGTGTATTGATGTGGTTGTGTATTGATGTGGTCGTGCTATATTGATGTGGTTGTAGGCGTTGACGTGGTTATGTTGCGTTGGTGTGGGTTGAGATGGGCCGATGTGGCTCTGGTACATTAGTGTGGTTGTGGTACATTGGTGTCGTTGTAGTATGGCAAACTGCCACACAAAGGTTTGACTGCCCCAATTCGCCGTAACAGTGTGCCACGAGCATCAATGAGTGATCTTTTCATGACGTTGGCGACAAGCGTTTCCAAAGATCCCAGTACGCAATAAGGAGGAGAGCACTCCAAAGAAAGAGATTACAGGAAGCATTAATGGACAGCACGACACAACGGACCAAGAGATTTTCAAAGCGACGTCGCGCTAGCGAGGGATTACCAAACCATGAAGCTTATAAGTCCGAGACCTGCAGGATCAGAACAACGACGTAATAATAGGTTCGTGGACTCCGTACACTAAAGCGAACGGTGCGTAACATGAACCAATAAAACACGGACGACTGAAAATAAATAGTTTAAAACAATGCGACGAACAAGGACGGCCAAATGCAGGATGAAGGTCGCACATAAAACATGAGCGTAGATGCAATTAAGAAGCCGGGGAAACGGAGAGTGCATGCGCAAACGAAATTATAAATATGATTCCGATTATAGCTTAATTTAAGATTTCAAAATAAATGCGGTGAATAAAAATTACTGCAATAGTCATGAAAGCATTAACTCGCTGGTCAACCGATTTTAAGCCCTGCGCCGGATGTTTTGAGGGACCCAGACCCATTCCCAATGGATAAATACAACCCTGCCCTCAACACGGCTCTCTGAGGGACCCAGACCCATTTCCAATGGATAAATACAACCCTGCCCTCAACACGGCTCTTTCAATAAGAGTAGGCGAAGTTTGTTTCAAGATACGCGAGGCGAGCAATGTTCTCCAATAGAGAGAATATTTACTGCATGATATTCAGGTGGGACGGTGGTCATAACGCGGGAAGTTACAAGACCTTAATATCAGCCTCACCAAACCATGCTTGGTCAACTTCCGGCACACCGGTCGCGCATTACCAGAGTATTAAGCGTGTCAGTCACGGAAACTTTAGAACTACAGTAGGTCGAGCTACGGGATGGACCAGGCTACACTGATGTGCCGCCTTCTGAGGTATATCGCGTCTCAATCTTCCTTTCCCGAAGGAAGAATTTACCACGAGGTAAAAGAACTTCCTGACGAGGAAACGAGCACGCTATTACTTCTCTACAAAGCATACTTCTTTACACGCGAATGACAATATTACATATTTCCAGGCTGTACCTGGTCCAGCCATGTCTTCGTATTGCTACTAGCGATCAAGACCTGCAAGACACTGCAATAATTAGCTGTTCATTGAGAACAAGTTTCGCACATGATCGTGATTATTCAGCAGAATTTTCTGAACAAAAATAAAAAACAAATATTTAATCTTGACTCTCATTCAAATATTTTTGACAAACCGGAACCGAACCAATGCGACAAACGTAACGACAAAAGAGGCATCAATAACCAGTGCTCGCTCTTTTGAACCGCGCTAGCAGCGCAGGCAGTCTGCAGAGAGATTGCACAGCGCTTCTCGTCGCCAGGGCACATCGAACCCATAAAACGAACTTAGAATTGATTTTTTATGAAATTCATGCAACGATTGCACAAATTTATCCACCCCCACCTAATATTGCATGTATATTTTGCCATCCCTGTTCATGTGAAGTTGCTTATACAAACATTGAAGCACTAATAAATAAAATGAATGAAAAGAATGGCAATACGCAAATAAAAACACATAACAAGATAGGAACAGACACCCAGTCGGTCGACAACACGAGTTCTGGAAACACAAACAAATATCCCGTGCCATTTCCAGGTAACATGAACGGTCAGTTCGGGAACACGTATTCGACCGACGAAATTCGTACGTCATCGCTCACATGCAATTACTTTGACGCCGTAATTGCTATTGAATAATATTAGATTAATGTAATTTAGTGAAGTTCCGTTGTCCCAATGCACGACTGATGACACCTGCCTCCGTTGAGATCAAAACTGATCAAACGTCGAGTCGCAAACTTGAATGCAGAGAGGCACCTCACCTCTATTATAATACCAACAATACTAAATTGAAATACATAGCAGGTATACAACAACTGTCATTCCTCTAATTATACTGAAACACTTTGCCCATGTATGGTCAAGGATCCCTATAATTCTAATTTATTTCAATGAGTTAGTTCAAAGCTCCCCAGTCAAATGAATGCGATCTCCAGATAGCAGAGAGAAGGGATCATTCAGCGAGAACTAGAGAAAACGGGGAATATATGCTCAAGGTGTGTTCCCACACAGGATTCTTTGCTCATAGAAACACCAAGGGTGAGAATGAAGAGGAAGAAAAGACAAAAAAGAGATAGCTAAAAAAGTGCGAGAATTGAAAGAAGTAAAGTGGGCACGAAAGATAGAAGTCCCGAAGGCCTATCTATAGCTGAGGGGTAACCTAACAGTGCCCTGCAGGAGCCGTCAGTCCCCATAGGATACGATGGGCAAAACTATACCATCAACCCCTACTTCAAAACATCCTACGCTGCTTCCTAAGGGGCCACAACCCATAAGAGCTCACGTAGATTTAGAAAACTATATACTCCAAAGTTCAGAGATGTCGAAATTAAATGCACTTAGGAACAATGTAACGAAAAATAATTCCAAGAGACATAAGCTTCACAATGAAAACGTCAATGTATACGCCTCATCGAACATTTCAAAAGTTCAACTGGAATACATTGGAATTAAAAACAGAAAAATATTTAAATTGCAATTGCATTACGTAAGACAACATTTATCATGCCACAAGCAAAAGAAACTGTGTTCCGACAACAAGAAAATGCACTTAAAAAATATCTTAAAGTTCGCATGCGTGGTACGGCCACTAGACTGATAGCAATTATTGTACCACCCTGAAACAGCACTGATGAACCCATGCAATCGAATATCCCAAAACATTTTGAATGAACTCACGCAACGCTGTTTGTTTGAAGATACGAGAATGAGAATCGTCAGAATTACCCATTTTCTTCGCTGACGCAAGTGATCGAAGAAAAGTGCTAAACGAAGTCTCCTGCCAGGGTAAATCATTTGAGAACTCCTTCGACAACCGAGATCCATTTTTGGAGCGAAACACTCGCACTTCTCAAGATAACACGAAACCAAAAATCACGCTCGATATTTTCGCACTGACGACCGGCCTAAATAGAGCCTTCTCGAGGGCCGAATTTTAAGGGACAATTTCTTTATCCGCGCACCCTGTTGAGCACGCAGTGACAAAGAGCTCGAGCCAAAATATTCGGCAACAACCTAAGCTTTGTATTTCAATAAAATTCTCCGGCCGCTCCCACTTGCTCTGGAAAAGCGAAAAAGTGTGAGAGTGCGCCAAGAGAAATCGGCCGAGAAACGTGCCGCTGTATTTCAACACGACGCCCCAACGATCGTAATTTGCTCCCTGCCACGAATTTCAAGAGAGAAATCTTGTGATTATCTTGCTAAAGAAACTCATTCGTTGTTCAAACAAGGCAGCAGAGTAAAAAATAAAGAATACAAGAAGTCATGTTAGGCCGCCCCGTACTGACACAGCATACGAATGATCCATTCACCGCCAGCTAAGACTTGGAGAAAGATAAGATGTAGATTAACTGATTTAAAAGCCCCAACTGAACAAATCAAATTATCAGATAATTAATGTTGAAAAACAACCGGACAGAAAACAAAAATTTCTCGCTCACGCCAAGGAAAAATTTCTCGCTCACATGGAGACTTCGTGGCACCCTAATAAACGCACCGGCATTAGGCCAGCTGTACTCGTCGAAAATTAAGTCAAAGTCATTTTTGCACACAACAACCGAACGCAATTAATACCAAAGTCATTTTTGCACACAACAACCGAAAGCAATTGGTGTCAAAGCCACGTAGTTCCAAAAAGAATCGTCTAGAACAAAACATTACAGGAATTACACAGCTTTCAACAGGAAGCTTCAAGCTGCAACAAATCATAGTTCAGGATCTTAATTCTTAACTTCCGAGTTTTAAAATTATATCCAAGAAATTTTGTGCATAAATTCAGGCATAAGAAAAACGGCGAGGAACTTCTAGATTCAGACTATAAATAATGAGCAGTGCCATAAAGGAAGATTGCGGATAGTAAGAGGACGGCAGCAAAACATCCAGCGCACTCATACAAAACGCTCATAAATGTTTTTCCCGATAATCGAAGGGCGCTAAATCAGGATAAAAACTACAGCGAAGTGCCATTAGCGGCGCTCCTTCGCAGCGCACACAGGCCTGGGGGCTCCAGCGCCCAGGCTGGGGAGACCCACGACGCATGGATGGAGCGCACGCTGAGTGGCCACTTCGGGCGACCGTGTACGAAACTGGGAACAATGCTCCGTACCAGGGTCGAAACGTCCTCAAACTCAATTTACGACGACCGTTCGAAGCTACTTTATGCTACTGTACTCTGAAAAACGTTCCTGCGGCTGGCTCACACTGCAAAATTGCATCATCGCAAGGCAGCTTCGGTCTTCCATTTAGAATCACTTGAACTGGACTTTAAAGAAACATGAAAAGTTTTTCAGTCACTTACACAATATCCCACATAAATCATACATGTTACTTCATTCTTTTCATTGTTAGAATTAGTATGAAAAATATTGGAGCTCAACAACCACGACCGCTTGTTCCTAAACAGGCCGGAATCAAGTGAACGAGATAAAAAATCTTAAAAATGAGGGGAGACGTAAAGTACTACGGTCACTAGCGCTATCACTCGTACAACGCTCACCTTGCTGCAATAGAAGGACGTAAGAAAGGAAGAAGAATGGCCCGCTCAACTACAAAGCCAGGATATATATTTGTGTGATAATTAGTGGGAATTTTGTGATAATGGTATTATTATGAACCATACCTATGATGAATCGAACTGGAGGATTGGATGGTTTGTTCAATGAAGTGTTCCTATTTATAGGTATATTCTTCGCAAATGTTCAGTATACTAATGTATAAGCAGATCTTTGAGAATTGCTTTTGTTACGTTGTAAGAGAGTTTGACTTCAAAATGTGCAAGGTGACAAAATGTTCATATCAACGTTACGTAAAACGAATTATTCTAGGGTGAAATGAATGATTTCTAATTTTGCAGTCACCAATGAGGTATCAATTTAGTCCAACATAACACTGCGCAATGAGTATTAACCGTTTCTTCTCACACAACGAGCTAGAAACATTATTTCAATTCTAGACGAAGATGAGCTGTTCCAAGTAAAAATGAGCGTTTAAAAATCAGAAAGACAGGTGCGCAGCATTCAGTCTGTAAGCGGTAAGTAATTAAAACTAGTCTCACTAAGACATAAGGCAGCTCATTTTTCTCCCATAACGTTGTGACAATAAATACGATCTCCTGTAACATACTGAGTTACTCGCACAAAACTTCATAAAATGCATTTGAACCGTCAGTAAATGCAGCTATTACAATTACCAAGCGCAGGACGAAGTAAAGCACCTTTCATAAACGCTGGAGGAGTTCCCTTCATAACTCCACTTATTTTAATTTCCATTCCGAGGAGGTCGGCGCTCGCAAAAGTGAATTTAAGTCGAATTAATAATGTCGGCGTACTAGGAGTTGAGCAATCTAACTTCATTACGCATAAATTTTTGGCCAGGCATTTCTGATTACGCAGGCGTTCATTTGAAAACAATATCTTTGTGAAGTACCAACAGTTAGGACATACATACACATCATTTCGTACTGGGAGGGAAAAAACCCCACATTGTGACTGAGAAAGGCCTTGGTGCGCCGTGCAAGTAGGGATTATTAATCCAACGTCAGGTGAAGGAGGAGGAAGAGGGCAGAGAAGAGCACGAGAGGCATCCGAGGGGAGCTCTGACGTCACGCAGGAGAATTACAGGCGTGAGTTAAGCGAGTTGAGAGATGATGTGAACAAACTCCCCTCGCCGCAAACGTAATGGAGAGCAGGCGGAGATCAGGCTGTGAGAGCACTTGGTATGGGCACTGGCTGGCTACGATGAGAGCATCTGGGCTTGCAGCGACGGACCTCGTGCTGTCACAGTCGCCTAAACAGCAGCAACGATCGTTGGAAAACGTGGAAAGAGATGAAATTGTCTCTAACATCACCAAAACATACTGGCCGTTGCAAGAGTTTACCCGCTGCAGGAGAAGGTTTAGGATCACAACGAGACAAAGGCTCGGTTTAAAAGGAAGCTGATGTACCACTATTAGGACCAGTGGTACAATGGGTTCGTTTGATAAAGCAGCTGCTATTTTTCTGTACGAAGTTAAATCCAGTGTTAAAGTACAAATTCCGTTTGTCATAAGATAACGACTTGTATCCCATCAAATACAAGGAGTAGAATATCTCAGCGACGAGTTTTTTCAGCAGAAGAAATATGATGAAACGATCGATACGTTTTAATTATTCATTAAAAGCAGTTACAATTTTTTTTTATTTTCAGGGATATTACGAACAATTCCGATCAAAAAGAAACAGAATCGTAATTATATGTAAGTAGAAATCGAGAGAACGGTTCTCCCTATCTTAAATCGTCACACAGTCGCGGTGAAGAATTGAAAGAAATGTCTCAACTAAAATAGAACCAAGTAGCTCTCAAGCAGTTCATTATAATACTCTCGACTTTCCAAATATGTTCAACAGCTTTGCGTCCAAAAAAAGACACAAATTTTCCATAATAAAATCAAAACGTTCCACTTCACACATTGCCAGATTCCTTACTTTGACGGCCAGCACTATGTAATACTTCCTACAAAAACATCCGCCTTTCAACGCAATAATTGCAGTCATTTCCACAGGCTTGTTTTGACAACCACCACCACAGTGGCTACACACTTGAGTGCCATGCTCTCGAAACATCTCCCATAAGCAAGTGAAGGGAGCAGGTAGTTACGCAGACAACACACTCACGCTCCACGGAGCTCTTCATGTGGGCAGTGCACACGTTTGAATTTAGTCGAAGGAAGCGATAATTAAGATCGAGTTCATAGTGCACATGCGTTTCATAAAATGCGCACAGGGAGCTCGCCGCGCGGCCTCTAGCCTGCATCAAAGACCCAGCTGAGGCCGCTCGCAAAAATGCGGATGAGTCAATGAAGAGGAAAAACAGAAGGCAGCAATCGCCGGGAACACTTGCGAAGGGACAGCAGCCAGCAACAAGCAATTACTGAGAGCAATTTTGCCGGCGCTTTTTATGGAGCCCTGCGCAGGTGGGCCGCTCCAGCGCTGGTGGTCGGAGGAGGAGGAGTTAGTTAGCGACTGCAAAATGGCCCGCACAATTCCACTTCAAAACCTTACGCATTAAAAGCTCGTGAAAAAGAGTTTAAAGGTCGACTTCACGTTAATCTCGTGCTTGGAAATGTTGTGGCTGAGAAGTGCACGTCACGGAAGTACGACTATTGTTACTAAAAAGTGGGAGTACTGCAGTAACGCACGCCACGGACGTGGGAGTACTGCACTAACGCACGCCACGGACGTGGGAGTACTGCACTAACGCACGCCACGGACGTAGAAGCACTGCACGAACAAGTACGCACATCACAGACGTACAAGTATTGCCGCAGAAAGTAGCGCACCTCAAGTGTGGTGGTGGAACAGTGCACTAGAAGGGCAAAAACTGATGAGGTCTTGTACCGAGTGCGCGCGCTGCCACATGAATTTTCCTCAGATTACACGTTTGGTGTTGTCAAACTGAACAGGTTAGCCCAGTAGAATACCTCGCTATACAGGCTGTTAATCTCAAAACAGCCCAACTCGCCTCGCACAAAGAGCATAACTCAATGACTAACGACGCACGAGTCTTCTGCAGCGTCAAAGTGAAAGTTTTATGAAAGAGAAGTTTGATACTGTGAGAAAACTTCTGTGCGGCGAAAATGAGGGACTGAGTCCAAGTACGGTACACGTAGAAACCAGTTCAATATTTTCAATCACACTGCAAATGCAGGAAATTAGACAATGGCCAAATAATCGGATAAAGTTAAACCAAATCGACCAAACTGATGTTAAAGCGCAGAAAAATTATTCAAGCTACTCAGAAACGGCGCATTTTACTTCCATAATGCAAAGCTGATTCCATCAAAGCGCACCGCTCCAGTAGAGCAGCACGTCGACCAAGCTGAGGTAATTTGGAAACGTTTCTCGCATCCCGAAGTTTCATTTTACTTAGGACGATTATAGACAACAGACGAAGGACTTTGAAACTTGCGATTTTACAAGCAGAAACCGCTTGTAACAAATTCAAGGACAATCTACTCGACGTTTGCAAACGACGTTCCGATAAAAATTGAAAAATACAAGTGCTTATTCTAGCCGGCCAACGCGGCTCCCAACTTTGAAATCTTTAAAGGGTTTAGAGCCCCGAAAAAAAACATGCAGGTGAAACGACATGTCGTGATTACTGGCCTTTTCCCAAAAAGGCAGCTATTGTTATCACGCTATTACTAAGCTTTTTATTCACTTTACAGCGTGAATTTTACTTACGGAAAAATTGGAAAATTGAGTACATTGAACATACGCTTTTGATTTCCACAACCCGTTCAAATCTGATGGCGCATTTGCACACCGATCAAAATTTGTGAACACAAAATTCCGGGTTGAAAAGTGTCGATTCATAAAAACACATCGGTGAGCCGTACGAAAAACAGATACACAACGCATATTAGATACACAAACTGGCGCAATACAGCATCCAAATGGCGAGGAATTGCCGCTTTTCTGGTCGTGGCATTTCCCCGACACCGAAAGAATCGCGCATAATGAAGATCAAAACCCGGATTTCAGAGTAGATCAAAGGCGGAGCTCCTGCCCAGGCCACGGAAACGGAGTCGGAGGAGGTCCAGGCGTCGTGGCGGCCGTAATTCGGCCTCCCTGGCCACTGCAGGCAGCACGCGGCCTACAAGCATTCGATGGCAGCAAAAAGTGAACTCGGACTTCAAAGCAGCCTTTTGCTGGACCTCGATGTGCGTGCGGGGGAATGGGGGTGGGAGGGGTACGGAAATGAGGGGACTATTGAAGCGAGGGGAGAGCGGTAGGCGAGATGAGAAAGTCCAGGGAAAAAGGACGAACTCAGGGAGCGGCAGAAATGGAGTGAAATGGGGAATGTGAATTGAGCGAAAATACATAAATCAAAAGGAAAGACATGGAAAGAAAATGGAGGATTGAAATGAGAAAGTGAAAATTCGTAAATCACGCTGCCTCATTAATGTGATGGAGAGTCGTGCTAGTGAAATGAAGCCCAATGAGAGAGGGTGAGTCTAATGCACATAAGTCTAATGAAGTCTGATGAGACGGTGTGAACGACAGGCTCAAATGAATAGGTAGAAATCAAAACCAAATGATGAGTAAATCAAGTGTTAGAAATTCATACGAGTGCAAGCGAGAAAGAAGTGCGAGTGTGGGACAGAAAGTCAAGTTAAAAAACGAAATCCAAGAAAGGAGATTCCTATAGAAAGGGAACAATATCGGCTAAGAGGAAGGACATCGAGTGAAGAGGAAAATACAAAATGAAGGGAAAATATCGGAGGGAAAAGATAGCGAGTGAAAAAAGAAAATCGACTGAAGGGAGTATCGAGTGAGGAGATGAAATTCAAGTTGAGGGAAGAATATCAAGCGAATGAAAGAATACAAAATGAGGGGAAGAATATAAAGGAAGGGGAACCATATCAAAAGAAGGAAGAATAGATTAAAGTAAGGAGAAGCCTATCAAGTGAGGGTAAGAATATCGAATGAGAAAATAACGTGGTGAGGTGAAAAATATCAAGTTAGGGGATGAATATCAAATAAAGGAAAGACTATCGAGTAAAGGGAAGAATACCGAATGAGAGGAAGAATATCACAAGGGGAAGAATATCACTGAAGAGCAGATTATCACTGAAGAGCAGATTATCACTGAAGAGCAGAATATCACTGAAGAGCAGAATATCACTGAAGAGCAGAATATCACTGAAGAGCAGAATATCACTGAAGAGCAGATTACCACTGAAGAGCAGATTATCACTGAAAAGCAGATTATCACTGAGTGATAACAGATACTGAGAGGCCTAGAAAATCTAAGGGATATCCACACAAGACGCCACATTTTTGGTCGCAAAGCCTGAACCACGGAAAACGAAAACAATTCATGCGCAGAGTTGTGGTTATTACAGGAAGCGAGCAGATAGTGTAGTTTTCCGTAAACAATTCATTAATCCCCAACCAAGTCTCCAGAGTTTTGCTTACATCGCCTCGGCCTCAACGAAACTTTCAATTTTCTGAAAGATAACATTTCGCTCGTGAACATTTCACTGGACACAACGCATAACAACACGGGCTAAGTTCTTAAACCAGCGAGGAGTAGCGAAGACGAGTACGAGGCTCGAATTCTAAGGAGAGACAAAGAACAGCCAGCATCTCAAGGAACAAAAGAAACAAAGAACAGCCAGCTTCTCAAGAGAAGCAGGAGAAACAAATAGGAAATAAGTTTTTAAAGAAGTAAAAAGAAACAAAGAAGAGCTAATTCCTCAAAAAAGAAAAGAGATATATGAAAAAACAATCTTTCAAAACATCGAGGAGCAATAAAAAGGAATCGACCTCCCAAAAAGACAAGTAGAAAGAAGATCCAAGTTCTCTAAAGAGTAAAGAGGAACAAAAACAACAAACCCCCAAAAAGAAAAACAAGGAAGAACCGAGTTCACGAAAGAGCAAGGAGGAACAAAACAACAACTCCTCAAAAGGAAAATCAAGGAAGAACCAAATTCACAAAAGAACAAGGAGGAACAAAAACGACCCAGCTCCCGAAAGGAAGCGGAGAGAGGAAGAAGAGCCAAGTTCTGAAGTAATGGAACTGGCACGGAGCCACAAGCCCCAGGGTAGGCGGAAGTGGTGCGGCAGGACGGACCTCGACTGGTCCGGTCACGGCATAACAAAGGGTCGGTGCCCCCTCACAGGCAGTTACGGAAATGGACTCCTTACTATGCCAACGGTCACCGGAGTGCAAACAGCTAAATCACCATTGGCTTAGCCTGCCTAAAGTTCGGTCGAGATATGAAAATTTAAGAATAGTTACAATCGGAACGTACGTTTTTAGCCAATGCGATGCAAGAAAACGCTCCGTTTTCATGCCCGTGAATGAGAAATTTTAAAAGCCAGAAATGAATCAAGCCAGTGAGTTGCAATCAGAATCGAAATCAGACAGTGAAACAGCAACAGCAAAACAAAATTGTACCTAGCCTGAACATCGTTCAGGTGTACATCGATGAGCTTCAAGTTTAGAAAATGTAGATATGGCCTAATACAGCTCAATAAGATTCTGAAACTAAAGCACTTTGCAAATGGAATCTAGTGAATTATCAGGGAATATAACACAGACCTAACAGCACGGGCACTCCATGTGCCCGTCATCAGCTAAATGAACGATTTTTGCCCGAAACTCTACGGTAAATGCGACCAGTATTTAAATTACTAGCCCGAAACCTTATGTGCAACACATAGCATTACGGATTTTTTAAAGTTCTTTCGCATGCTGTAATAATACACACGATCGTTAATTTATTCAGCGCATCCTTTATTGTTCACACTTATCTACACGACCCAAAATCAATTTACTGATGGCCGTTCAAATTCTTACGACTAAAACCAATGCGTAGGAAAAGAAGCAGTCTTTGTTTTCATGCACCTACAAAACGCTAAGAAATAGGTAAGAATACCACAGAGAAAAGCCTCGCCCCAAAAAAGGTTGCCTCTCAGCAGCACCCTGGAGAGTGATCGTTATCGATTCAAAGCGAGCTTAATAGCACAGTTTCAGCATGCAAGACTCTACCATTAGCTCACAAAGTCATCAGTCTTTTATGGTTAATAGCGCGTCTGAACCTTATAATTATAACGCTCGAGTACTGTGTACGCGTTGTTACTCATTTTCGTTGGGTGAAGTGTAGGAGAATAATGGACAAATACTATCGTTGATTATTGTCGAGCTGATCACAAGCGTTTTCGATACAAACCAACAGTAATGTATTGCCTGAAATAACGCAAACCGAACCTGATGCCAATCCTTGCAACAGAAAATATGCTATAACAGAAAAACTAAGCAATATCAGTTTTTCCAAAAATGTTCATTTCTGGTAAGAGGCTCTTTTCCAACACTCGCACAAAGCCCTTCATTCTTGTATTGATCGTTCACTTACAAAAAAAAACGGGACGTGCATGTAGAAAATAGAAGAATAAGTAACATCTTGAGAAGGTCGAAAACGGTAAACAATAGATGACGAAACCACGGAAAAGGCATTGCAGCACTAAAATTTCGGTCCACAGACACAGAAATATAATTAAGCTGACGGAGTTTGGCGTCCGCGTGATGACAGACAAGCAAAATATTCATCCTGGGCATGCAGTTCTGCGGGCACAGATGATGAACGGCTCCTTTGGAAATAAAAAAAATGAAAGGAACTGCCTCCAAAAGCATCTCGTATTCCCACAAAAATAATCAATTTTAATAAATTAGTCATAAAAACTCGGCAGTTCTGCAATAGCAAAGAACAAGGAACAGAGATGGGGGAGAAATATTGTGATATTTCTAGAGATGTGCCACACCAAGGTGATGCGGGACGGTCGGGGTGCTCTAGTCACGAGTACTGTCATAGTATCCAAGGTAAGGTAGGCGTACCTCGGACGAATAAATACAAGTTCCACGCAATAGTTCATCGTTTGACCTACTGCTGAATGATGAACAGAGTGTCAGTATTGAGTAAAGACAGCACGCCCCATTAACTTGTACTATTGCTAAGATAAAACTATTCAATAATTGGAACAATTACATAATGGAAGTCTTTTTCGAGCATAATTCAGTGATAATATTCCGTCGTTTGACGCCTAATCGTTTAAAATAAGTATGACTACAGGTAGCTTCAAGTATCACCATGGGAAAATTTTTAGGAATTGAATAAAAAAAAAGCACTGTGTACAGATTTTCCTTTCGGTATTACATCATAATGCAGACCAGAAAATTTGTCTATTGCTCCTAGTTCCTACACAATTTGTAGCATCATATCTTTAAATGGAATCAGTCTTTACTGTAAAATTTGTGTTAGCCATTATCTCTGACTCAATTAATTCGAAGCAATGATCAAGAATGAATTAAGGTGAGGGAAAATGAGACAATTCGACAGACAGAAAATATACACACTATAATTCGTCAAAGAATTACGGCCGTGCTAACCAACAGAGCCCGTGAAGAAGTAATACAGTTAATCCATCAAACAGGAGCGAACGCGCAGGGCGTTACCGTTAACCTAACCAACAGAGCCCGTGAAGTAATACAGTTAATCCATCAAAAAGGGGTGAGCGCGCAGGGCGTTACCGTTAACCTAACCAACAGAGCCCGTGAAGAAGTAATACAGTTAATCCACCAAAGAGGGGCGAGTGCGCAGGGCGTTACCGTTAACCTAACCAACAGAGCCCGTGAAATAATACAGTTAATCCATCAAAGAGGGGCGAGTGCGCAGGGCGTTACCGTTACTCGCCTCCTGTAGCCACTCAAATTTACTGCATGAACGGCTCCTGGTCAGCAAGCGAGGGCTCACGCACGCTCCAAAAGATCGTTGAAATTCCCAGGAAGCGAGCTCGAAAAATTGGAGCAGCATTTGCTCACGTATTTAGCGGCTAGACTCCCTATTTTAGCGGGATGCAGTCTTTCCAATTAGCCGTCACTTATTTTCCGAAGAATTTTGCTCCAGCCTCATGAAACGCTTCTCCCGCAGTCAGGGATTTTCATCTTACATTCAAGAGTGGTCGATAGAATGTACCACACGAGATCAAAAGATTAGATTTCCGACATTCAGCCCTGCGAATAATCAAATTTGACGAAGTTGACGTTCAGTAGTACTCACACAACCATGGCATCAGAAACGTACACACGCTACCACGAAATCTGAAGAGTTTCCGGATACTAGGAAATAACTAAGGGATCAGCTCGCACTCGCGCTACGTTTGCTAAGACAAGAAAAAAAACAGAAAAATAATCATTCACTAATACAATTCTCATGAAAAACACTGAATTTTGATTAATAAATAAAATGCGGGGAGACATCAATAGTCTTATATTTCACTAGAAGCAATATCCGTTGCTCGAGGAGGCAGCTAAAACATGCGAAGGATATCGGATTGTCGTTGGTGCCTCATTTTTGTAATTCCCAGTCATGATCAGTGTCCTCACAGGACGAAAGGCGATTAATGAATTCCACCTAATGAAATACTTCTACGCGCATAACGCACCGCAAGTCATTAGTACTTCGAAGGGCGAAACTGACGTCAGCTCCAGGTGCAGGTTGTAATTCACTAATGGTATGTGAAGCAATTGATCTACAATAAATTGCTTTTTAAGGGACAGTAATTTGAATAACCAATGCTTGAAAATGTGAACTCAATGAGACAACCATATGGGAATTCAATGCTTTCCAGTATACAAATATGACAAGATCACGTCTGTCTATAGCTAATGGAAACACCGATGTAATCCGTACGCAAAATTACCTACACTGGCCAACGGAGCTGCGAAGACATGCTCCCGCAAGAAAATCTATATTCAATATTCCAAGAAGCGACGACATGTCAACCTACTTTCAGGACAAAATAGTTTTTCTCCGACATTGCAAACCGTATGCAGCTACACTGACATCTCTAAAATCAGGAAGCTAATTGCTTCTTGAGCTTAGAAGGAAAGAGTTTTCTAGAGTCTTGAATAATGATCCGAGCGCTAAACTTACGCGTCTCAAGAAATATATTACATTCCATCTTCCAGTCGAGATCCAATGAGTTTTGGTGGGCCCCCAAAGTGCAAGCACAGGCCACTCGATGAACATTATCTTGCGCAACAAGCCTCGCTGTAGGCGTTCAATCTAAGACCGCTAAAACCCTGCTCAGAACACCGACAGATGAGCACTGTACACTCCTGGAGGCGACCATGCACTCGACGTGAGGGAGGACAACGCTGAAGACAAACTTCGGAACAGCGCGTACTCGCGTCACGTGCAAAGTGAAGAACAGCGGTAGACCAAATGAGAGAAATGGGAGCTCTTGAAATGGAATTCTTCCTCGAGCATAACTCCCAGCACGTTAAAAACTCGACCGTCACATAAAAATCTACAGAAAAAATTGACCTGCCTATCATGACTTCGTATTCATCATCACATGACTCCGCAGAAGAAAAGCAACTTATACACAAAGCCAAGAAATACACGCGCCCTTGCAGGTGTATTAAAGCGCTTCTGAATACTTCGCAGGAAACAAAGGCCGGTGTCGATACCAAGGATATGACGCATAGAGAAAGGGCTCCACGGCTCCCAGCGTTTGCGAATTATCATCCGCAGGCCAAAGATAATCCGATAATGTAAGCACAAGGACGGTCAATAATCCCTCCAGAGAGATGGCGGCTGCCTCAGACCCTGTCAAACCGCCACGGCAGTGTCAGACCACCGCCAAGAGCAGCGCCCGTCAAAAGATGCCGAGTAACTTTACGTAAATGGTTCAGCTAACTGAAGTAAAACCACGTTTGTGGTATTTACAAGATGGTCAAAAAGTCTCTATTTATTTTAAAATATTAGATGTAAACGCTTAATTAAGACTGTCAATATTTATTTTTCTATTTTCCCCATACTATCTCTAACTAAAAGAATCGGTCAGATTTCGACCTTAAAATGAAGTCCTACTGCAGAAGACGTCGAAATATTTTAACTACACGTCCAAAGGCCATTAGAAAGAAATGAAGCTAATTGTTATTGGACAATTTAAAGATAAATGGAAGATTCATTTGCTTCTTCGCGGACAAGAAGAAATTATTTGGGAATGAGATCGCATAACGCAGAAATTTGAAAAAATTTACTTTTAACACACCAGAAGTTCCTCCTGTCATGGAAAATTAGACCTACGTCAAGGCGTTTGTGTTGCTAGCCCTAATGTTATCACAGTAATTCAACACTGCTCAATATGTCAAGATGTTGCAAACAGTCACTTTAACCGGAATTACGATAAACTACGATCCAAGGCAAATTGTATTCGTTTAAGACTGAGCGCAAGCTCATGGGGCAAAAACTATCCAAAACCTCAACAAAAATTCGTCACTGTCTGTACCTAAAGGTGTTTGATTTTCTAGCTTACCAGATCTGAATCTTCGCAAATTTTGGCAGTGAAGCAAAGTGGAAATAGCACTTGATGATCAACCTCACGACATTGCTCAATTCCTGATATCGTCCATCAGCGAGAATTTCGATCACCTGAGCGGAACCACGCAGCGCACGCCTATCGCTCCTTCAGAAAGCGTATTCAGCAGGTCATTTATGCTGAGCCCTCACGTGTACAGCGAGCTGACACAAGTCTATAAACTAACAAATTTCACTTATATTATTTTTGCATCATGCTTTATTCCCCACGTATTTGTAGTTCGGCGCGTCCCTACGGGTTTAATTTGTACTTCTATTCGTCTCAATTTACCCTTTACGTCCTGTATTCATTTTTTCATTTATCGTGAAAAAATTCTAATTTTTGGTGTTAGCTCGACGATGTATGAAAATTAAACCTGTGTTTAAATCAGAGCAAATCTATTTTTTGTTACATCTCCAGATTGATTAGTTATTTGAAACTGGACCGCCCCAGAAAGATGGCCATACAGCTCCCTTACCGCTCCTAGCGGTATCTGTTCACGCTGCTCACAGGAGGCTTGAGAAGCTGGTGGCGGATGATGACGCCAATGTCAAATGTTAATGAAACTCCTTGCTATTTCTTGTCATCTCTTCTTCATTATTTGTAAGAATTATCGTTCATAAATCAATCCTAAATTTTAAAAATGAGGAAGTCACTTTTCCTTTACCAAGTAGTTTTATTATTTACCACGTCAGACTACGCGCAACATTCATTATTTAGAAATGAATTGAGAATTTTCCAAGATGTACAGCGTGCGAGAGAGACCAATTGGAAAAACATTCGTTGGACAATAAAACGGCAATTTCGAGAGTAAACGCTCATCAAGGACCACCCCTCCTATTGCTTCTCCCATGTGGCAGGCCAAACAATGACGGCAACGAGGGAAGACAGATCAATAAGCTTGATGACACGCATACAATTCCTGTCACTAATGTGACAGGATGATCTGAGTAAACAAGACCCATCACGTTTAATTAATAGTAACTCCAGCAAAGCATCAACATGATTAAATCAGCTCCAGATAATCACTACTAATCACTACGTTCAGTTCTCACTGATCACAGGTTGAGCGGACAGAATTCTCACGTTTTGGTAACCACATGACTGTTCAAGAGACTTGTTGAGAAGAGCACTGGAGCAAAAGATACAAAGCCCATTGCTTTTAGAGTCATAAATGGCACGCACTAGACTAGTTTCGACGTTTACTAAAGCACCCTTCTTGAGTCCAATGTATTTCAGTTGAGGAGTTAATCTTTAAGAATCAAAGTCTTTTCTAGCATTGAATCGTAACACTAAGAAATATCCGTTTGTATCCGTACACAATGAGTCAAGCTCGTGATCCAGTAAATTCTGTCACTTTAAAAAATGCATTTCTAGCACACTTCTAATCACTAAGTTTATAATCCACATTTTACACACACATGCGTTCTTGCGTTGTATGATGAGACTCGGTTTTCAAAATGTCTCTTCATAAGCGCTTTTTGTAACAGGAGATACGTAGCAGATATACGCCTAGCGATCTCCCTACGACGCACTTGGCAGTGCATGTAGGGAAACGATCTTCATGGTCCATTTAATTTTCTGTCTAGACAGCGGAGCAAACATTCCAGTACAGGCACCTCACAGTGATGGCCTCATCGTAGCCACGATATACTTGCTCATCGTAGCCACGATATACTTGCTCATCGTAGCCACGATATACTTGCTCATCGCAGCCACGGTATACTTGCACATCGTAGCCTCGATATACTTGCACATCGTAGCCACGATATACTTTCACATCGTAGCCACGATATACTTGCTCATCGTAGCCACGATATACTTACTCATCGTAGCCACGATATACTTGCTCATCGTAGCCACGATACAGAGGTTCTCATAGCAGCAGCGTGAGTGCGTCCAAGACAGAACATGAAGAAAGAAGAAACGCCGCACGAGTCTCGTCTTAGTCTGATACTTCAGAGAAAATCAAAACACACATCCGATGTATTTTTCCAAAAATGTGTCCAACAATGTGTTGAACAAAATATTCTCACTGAAAGATTCATGAATAAATGTTAAAAACAATTTCAAAGATCTCCAACTAAGGAAGGAGAAAGTGCCGCTGTTATCTTCAGCTGAAACGTGCAGAGCTAAGCTTCTATCTATAGCTACAACATATAATAAAGAACAATGTGTGATAGCATGTTCATTCACTTGTATCTTTCTTATTTGCATTAGAAATATAACATGGAATTACTTAAATTCCATCAAAAAACATTGGATTAGGTAATTTCCTCGTTAAAATTGTTGGTAACTTTTTCTGATTATCATTGTTCGTGCTGTATACATGCTCCGGATGTGATGCTTGCGCATATACATGGGAGAGTTTCCCCACCCTATTTTCCAGAATTCTATTGCTGAAATTTATACAACTGCATTAAATTTGTTGAAAAATAGAAACTTCCACATAAAAAATGAAGATTGACACAAGCAGCCTTCAACACGGGAGGAAATTCAAATCAGGAGCGAAAAGACAAGGCAGCGTTACTACACAGCGTCACAGGACGACCGTCAGGTTGCTTGCCTGGTTGGTCTCTCCATCCACTCAACAGTAGTTTCAAAGTGTAAGCCGCGTTGACATGCAGCAGTGCCGTACGTAGTATACTGAATATCGCATCGTAATAAAATAATGAAATCTAAAGAAGACAAATGTTTAATTTGACCAAATAAGCTATGCCAGTCCGTTGGTTAACATAATTTGTTTACGAATACATGATTTCAAAAAAAAAACGATGAGGAACATTTGTGACCAATTACAAGCTTCACTGAAAAACTACTATTCAATTCAGGAATAAGCATAGTAAGTGCAGTCATTTTTGACGGGACGCATATCCTCACTAAAAATATACACCATTTTGATGACACTTAGACTCTGTTACCGTCTACAATGAAATCACAAAACTACGCTTTTTGTCAATGTATGCATCGAATTTAGAGTGGAAAATATGAAATGACATTCACCGTGCAGGGAGTTTTATTTACAAGTTTCATACGCGTACCCACCCTGTGCACAGGGCAGCAACTCTTGAGGAAGAAGTACGAGTGCACGACATGCGCGACTCGCTCGGCGTTGCGGAGAAAGAGAAAACGAAAAAATGGCAAAGAGCGCGTGGGCCAAAACCGAATGAATTTTTTGTCTTGACAGCGCTTGATGCAAGCAGCTTGATGCAAGTGATGCAGCAGATTTTGATGAGGATAGGCGAGGGATACTTCGGAGATACACTAGTTCCCAAAATACTAGTTCGGACAGTGGCAATGTTTCTTCAACACTTAGACTACCACGTTCGTCGTTCATGATAAACGATGATCATGCTAACCTAACCAAACCAAAAAAATAAACAAAAATTTTCTTTCAAGTTTTTACAAAATAATGTTCACTACATGAATATGCAAATTTAGATAGAAAGGAAATCGAATTCTAAAACCAGATTGATAAAATAAATACTTTGTTTCCAAGTTTATATCGAAATATTTGTCTCAACTGCAGTTGATATACAGGGTGTCCTAGAATGAACTGACCTTTGCGTTGATGAGTAAATAGGATACCAAATAGTAAGGCGTCCTATTAAAATGAGGTATCCAAATTAAAAGGGTCAGTTACTTTTGAGACACTCAGCACCAGCAGTCGTAACATATCGCGTGTGAAACTCCTACCCAATACAGAATCGCGACATAAATGTTAAAACGAGAAGCTCACAAGTCTTGCCTGTAAGTATCAAAAGGAGCATTCCTTCACAAGTAGTCGATGTCATAAGCGCCTATCCAGTGAAACTTAGTAAGAAAAACGATTCAAGAACACTGGTTGAGCAAACTAACTTACACTAGGAAACCGAACACCGTCAACCAACAGAGGTCAGCTGACGCCGCGGAGTCCAGAGACTAATGAAGAGCAATGAAACAGCGAAAGCTGAGTGACTGAAGGCAATGAACGAGGCCGTGCGACAAGGTGCGCCATAAATCATCACCGCTCTGGTGGTATCAGATGAAGCGATAGCGACTGCAGCCACACGTGCACAACTGCCCTCTGCAGGCCGCTGAGGCGCACCGAGAGCGTGTTGAACAAGTGAAGGACCTTGAAGAGGTTTATTAAGAAGCCCTCAAGTTGATGATGATGGATGGAGCCCGGCCACTGCCGCGCTCTACACAAAGCTCTCATTTATTGATGCGGTGGAGCTCGCTTCCAATGACGGCCACGCGACCTCGCGGGGAAATGTCAACCACAAACACGACTAACAATAGTCGAGGTAAGCCTCATGATGAGACGGAAGTACTGTGAGCGTCATTAATTCAGCATTTACCTAGAATATATTCATGGAAATTGCAACGTGCAAGTAGCGATTCGTAAACCTAACGAGCATTGTACAAAATGATGCATCAAGTACGTCCGTGTGAACACATCACCAATGAATCTCGAACAAAACATCGCAGGAACTAATCCAAACCTTCTGCATGCAAGCATAACTTGGTCTGGGTTAAAAAGTTTTCATGTTCAAGTTGAAGTATAACGGGAATTTCACAAGTGGGACGACAGGTAAGGCACAACCGTGTCATCCCGCAGCATCAATACGACCACCAGTTCTACAAGCCTGTAATAGCCCCAGGACTCGTAAATGTTGTAGCAGCACGAGTATTACCGGTGAGTCGAATTCAATAAGAAGCAGTGCTGGAGGACAAATTAGAGGGTAGCTGCGGCAAATGATGGACGGTTGGAGGGAGTACGGCCCGGTACACCAGGCGCCTCACACGCTATGTGCTGCTTCTCAGACGAGGCTATGAAGAAGTGACCGCAACCCCAATTCTTCCCTGTAAAATATGAACAGTCAATATGCAACGGCACAAAAAAATGACAACTGTCCTTCGATACAGATCCTTGAAATGCTTCACTCCAGCAGAAAATTTTCTTAATAACCGCTCTGATACACAAAGCTGCTCGTGCTGCCGACCTACACCCGCACGCACCGTCCACTAAGCTGACAAATTTTCGCCCGTCGGACACGACATGTTCCTGCCCTCAGCACACGCCATGAGCTGTCCTGACCGGTAGTGCGTGAGCCTGACGTGCGCCCAAGGAAACTTGTCATGTGGATGTCATATGATCACAAACGTTACGACAGCGTCTATCAGGCGTTTCAACAGTTAAGGTAAAATGATAGCACAGTCAAGGGACAATCTAAGCGGTACGGTGACGTTCATCGCCTGAAAACTGGAATAAGTGCGACACGAAACCATTTCTTACACACCAAACTGAACCCAAGATCAATCTTTACGACTTGTATTACAGGCCAAACAAAAGCATGGTTGACCCACACTTTCATACCTTTCCTAGATATTGTGTATGCTGTAAAATCTTACCACCATTGCTAAGTTACTCAAACGCAATATGCGCCAGAAACACAAACATTCAAGTCTTCCAATTCTTTCAACATATCTCAAAGTAATTTCGTATAACCTGCGCATTTGCAAGTGTTCCCACGAAGTCTGTCCGCTTCGGGTTGACGTCGAACACAGAGGAGAAGTACACTCGATTTAATACAGCGCTAAGCGCGGGAAGCCGGAACTCACAAACGAGAACGCACCACCAAGATGATATTCACACGAGCGAATTGCATCCCTCGTAAAGCAATCTAATACCATGGAAGCGCCAAGCCAAGCGCTCGCGTTCAACGCTGAATTTTTTCTTCTAAACTTTTTACGATGACGAGCTGAAAGTTTCCACGCACTGCGCGGGTGGTAGCAATTCTCACAATTCTCCAACTTAGACATTCTTTGTCGGTTGAAATAGATGACTAGCCTGAGGAAACTACACAATAATAAAATATCAACGGTGGTTTGCTCCCGTTTAAAGTAATAACTATTATTTCGACAGTCGCGCTGTTCAGACCGTGAGGTTGGAAGCTCAACAAAAAGGTGCAGGGCGAAGAGAACATTTCACACCATTAAACAAAAAACTCGTATGCTTTAACGGATAGTGAAATATTATGCTGGGTGAACTAACACAGACTTTTGTAGTCCGCACGGATTGAAACATTGAAAACATTTATTTAATACAAGTAGTTTACATCAGATACAGTTTTACAATCAAATGAGAAATGACGAAGAACCGGGATCAGGATATACACCACATGTGGGCCTGAATAAGCTGCAAGGCTTCTAGGAGAACCTACATAAATGAAATGAAGGCATTAAATTTACATCACATCACTGATTAATGAAAAAAAAGCCTAAAGTTTCACTCAGCTATGTAAGTTAGAATAACTGAATGAGTTGTTTAAAATTTACACCATTTTGTACACAAAGCTTCGCACGTATTCTGTGAATGACTGTTCAATTGAATTCTCGTATTTCTAATACCTGATTTTCCCACAGAAGTCGGTTATTTAGACATGACTGACTACACTCATGAATTAAAACAAAATAAGATGGCGATAAAATAGATCCACCCACCTATCAGTGTAA
Organism: Orchestia grillus; assembly: GCA_014899125.1. Taxonomy (NCBI): domain Eukaryota; kingdom Metazoa; phylum Arthropoda; class Malacostraca; order Amphipoda; family Talitridae; genus Orchestia; species Orchestia grillus. The sequence continues at coordinate 26,436 of VOMN01028235.1, read as the reverse complement.
AATTATCTCCCTTCATATGCTGCTGCAGTCTACAGGGATCGCTCAACCGGAAAGGGCATTTGATGTCACTATGATTAACACATCGCAGGAACTCGAGCGAGATCATGAAAATCATTTGATCGAGTGCCGCAGGTTTCAGGTGATAAATAAAGTCTAATTATGTACTGCCCTCCGCTGTATTAAAATGAGTAAAAAAAACGAGCGTTGCGAAATTCGTCGTCTCTAATAGACCACTACGGTCTCCACAGTAGTAGTATGAGAAGTAATTTGTTTCACAGTAAATTCAAGAATCCTGCCAACATACGCTGAACTAAAAACATCAAGCTTATTTAGTTTCGACAAATACAGCACAACTAAAGTCCCGCTCATAATTAAACTGCATCCGCTAAAACCGAAGACTATCATTTTCCAATGGCAACTCATACCGACACATAACTGACTGATCATTAAATCGGTCGTGCCAAGCGTGAAGACCTTTAGAATTATTGCAGCGCGTATCCAGGCACGGCCCACGATACCGTGTTGTGATTAAATGGCCACCATGAGTCCTGGACGATAAGATTCAAAGGGTGTTCGATTTAAAGGCCACGGTAAAGGTCCGACATCGCATATGGAGCGGCTTACATGACCTTTGTACGAGACCGCAGCTGGGTCCGAGTTGACCCTTTCAGCAAGCCCCGGAGGGACTTGAATCCTAGGTAACTTTAACTTTTAAACGACTTGAACATTGTTTTAACGTGTTTTAACTCGCCTTTCAGCATTTGATAATTTGACGGACTAAAGCACACCCTGGTGGCTACACACACAGGCATAGCTTACTGTAATTTTGCTGGAGTGCTACGAACAGGTGGCAATGCTGGAAGTTATACGTCCAAACGAGCAATTAGCGAAGTAGAATGCAGAAAAATCTTTTGATGCAAGCGAAGTGTGCAAAAAATATATGAACACAAACCTACAACCCTCAAAGCCATATTAAATTGCTTTAAATGTGAAACCTAAAAATTATACTAGGAAAGTAACGAGTGCCCCGACCACGACCATGTAGAATATAAATTAAACAACATGCGAACAATAGGACTCGATGAAATCATTAGAGGCATTCGTACAATTTGAAAAGTAAAACAAAAGTTTGTGGGCAAAGACAAGCAATCGTCTGTAATGTAGAACTTCGCTGACGTCTTCGAAATACCAATTTCATATAAATTTTTCCCAAGTCTCTATCAATTCGTTCGTGCTAGCAATTTCCTTGAAGTTAACAAGTTGGACGTCAGACGAATTAATAACGTGGAACTATTGATTTCATTAACCAGTGCGAGATCAGCAAAGTTTGAAAAAGATCGACCGACATCGCTAGGCCAATTTGTTAGCAAATACGGACCAGAGTAATTGGCAGGAGATTCGAGAGCCGTATTATCAGACGCAGTGAGTCATAAATACTACTTTCGCGCTTTTGGCTTTGCGGACCCGAGTTTAAATTCTAATGGACTTATGAAACATACGAAATGCTACAACGCACTTTCACATGGGCTGATTTTGAACTCATCAATGATGACGCTATATTAGAGCCAGGATTAAAAATGCTAAACCTACTAATGAAACAACCCCTTACATTGTCGACACCATTCCTGTATTCATATTTTTAATAAATTGAAAAAATCGGACACGCATATGCGTAGGTACTTCAACCCATCTGCATTACCAGCAACACTCACCTCTAAACTTCAGTATGTTAAGAGAAGACGAACAGGCGTGTACGGGCGTGTACTACTCGTACGTGTGTTTGTAATTACAATACCTAGTATGTCCACCTAGTATTTGGTGGTTTCGTTTAATTCACTGTACATCCGGAAATGTACTTCAGAATGTCTACACACAAAAGTGTTCCAAGTGGATGTCCTGAGTTAGCTTCTAAACAACAGGACACGTTGATACGACTTGTAGAGATCAGTGTATTTTGAGAGAACATTCATTCCAGACCAGAAAACTCCTAAAAGTCTAGGTTACCAAGACTGCGAGAACTCACAACAAAATATTTCAGCTAACTGCGGACCGCTAGAGCTCAAGTCTCTACTAAACTATGCAAAATCCTCAGCAACGGTTAAAGGGAGTTGTCGTGAAATGACTTGTTAAATTCCAAGACTTTATGTCAATAGTGACTGAAATCGTTTTTCAAGTGTCGCTGCAATCAATTTCTGGCTGATATCCAAGGCGCGAGATGCCTTAACTGCACATACTCTCTTCTAGAGTACTACATACAATGAGCCACCGTCTCGTCCACTGACGCAACACAATACAAATTACGCGCAGGATCAAGGTATTATGCGACGCACCTCCGTCCATTACCATACAACCTGCGGTAATTCAAGACACCCACACACGTTTCATCAGGAAAAAAGACCAGAAAGTGACTACTGCTTATTTCTTCACTTCAGTCGGTCCAAATCAAGAATTTCAGAAGAAACGGATTAATTGGACTCATCGCAGGCAAGGGCTCCTAACATTTCCACGACAGCTGCAACTAGAGAAATTGAACTTCACTGGACATAAATACACAATGCTTTTTGTATCTCAGTTGGGATTGCATTGAATTAAAATATCTCGAAGCGAGCTCCTGAAAAAAAACGAGACACAATCATGTTCTGGAACGCGGTGAATCTAATCAGTGGGCCAACAAATCCCATTAAAATGAGCTCATACATGCGTTTGCAAAAATTACGCCCTCCACGAAGCATTTTTTCAGTGCCACTGAAAAACGCGAGCTTCCGACTGATCAAAGGCGATTCGCTGCCGGGCTGCCGCTGCCAATATCAGGCGTCTGGCGACACACCGTGCACACGAGGCAGTGGTGAGCAGCGGCCGCAACAGTGGGGCCGACGTGTGGAGTGCACGCGGTGCAATTGCAACGCCACATTTATTAACACCGCAAAGGCTACCAAAATTAGGCTTCAAGGGACTTTTACTTTAGATGAAGTTGCCTTATCAAGCTACAATATTGGCAATTTATTAGCGTTTTCGAATATTTCTAGTGATGAAATGGCTTGGGTCAGCGCGGTAAACCAAATCAGATTCGAAGGAAAATTTCAAATTCGAGTCATATAAAATTATTTGTTATCCATTAGCGTTTTCACTCATTTCTGTTTGAGTTAAGGCTTAAAGTACAAATGAAATGCACCCACAGGAACGCAGCTGCCCCGCAACCCACGTTCGTCCAGAACAAAGCTTCGTGATAAATGAGTCACGATTCCAACTTGAGTCACCGTACCTGAGAAATGACTCGCGAATGTCAAATAAGAGTGAACAATTAATAGCAGCGCTCTCACAAGAACTACGTACTGCAGGTCACTAGACCACGAGTTCCAGGCGCGCTTGAGGGCTGCAGCGATATTGGACCAACGCTAGGCTCGATTTAGGGGTCTGAGTCCCCCTGCTGAATTTAGCAAACCCTAGTTTATATCGGGCAATATCTACATCATTCATAAACATGTACTACAATGAGTAATACACAACGAAACGCTGAAATCGTTAACATATTCAAGATGAACAGTACTGGCCCAAATGATGTCACTGTGGCACAAAATAATTCATCAAATACGAATCACCAAACATGAAGAGTTTGTATTTCAGGAGTAACGAATTATTTAGAGGGTAATTTTCAATTTATATATTAGCTTTAAATGATGCGTGGTGTCAGTTGCACGTAGAGATAAAAAAGGAAGAAATAGAACGGACTAAGAGACATGCGTCCATGGGCTACATTGATTCCTGTGTTGAAATTCACACGTAACTCAGGCAGGAAAATCAGAATGCAGAGCAGCGCGAAGGTGCTATAGCTTGCCCCGGACAAGTTAATTGCCTTGAGAGGGGCAAGAATGCTAAGAATTATGGTCGTTATCCTGCTTTATTGGCGACACGGTGAACAATAGAAGCGTGACTTTCTTCGCCTTCGTTCAAAGGCAACAACTAAGTCCGCAGGGACAGTAGGCTTTTTGAACTTAAATAAGGGAAGGCGTGCGCGATGAAGCGACATTTTCAGTTCCGTCTCCCATACATGCACTTTCCATTTGTACAAACGCCCGCTAAGCTTTTTGCGCCGAGTTGTAGCCATTCATTAACATGCCGAAGAATCGCATGCAAAGTTCTGAACATAATATCCCCGATGTGCCCGTTAACGCTAGGCAGTCCCGAACTAGAGTACGAAGAACTACTTAAAATTCGGTGTTTTACGACCACACCAACACCGCCGTATTATGAGGGCGAGGTTATGGCCCTGACCGTTGCGAGGTTCTTCACTTTTTTATTTTTAATAAGCCATGATTCAACCCTTACAAGAGAAAAACGTAGCATTATTTGATAGTGCTGTTGAGCAAAACTGCTCTGCACTCCGCCAACTCCAGCTAAGGAAAACAGACGTGCTCGTCACCATAAGAGCGGCCACAGGGGTGTCGCATCACGCGCCTGCACTGCAATAATTGACAAACGACATCGAGACAAACGGCTGCAACCATAACTGCTACTGAGCACAAAATATTGCCTTCGCACGAGCCTGTGGCCCACGTTCCAGCCCAGACTTATGAGCGGGGACACGTCAGCAGCTGCTCGGCTTGCCCCGCGCGTCTGCCCGCACAGCAGCTCCAGATGTGATGGAGTTCATCCTTGAACAAAGCGAGTAATGAAAATCGGATAATACTTCTACATTGATAATAAATACCACATTAACGCTCATCTAAAAATGAGAAGAAATGTGATAACAATGATGAACTAATGTGAGTCAGTGGTTCATAGCCTTTTTTCAGCCCCTGCACCCCTAGGAGAATTTTGCTGTATCCCTACAAAATTGGAGACACGGGAGCAAGAAGGAGGTGAATTTATACTGAACCTTATCAACGAAAAAATCGCAGGAGAGAGAAATTAATAGATTAACTGTTCATCATCACGACGGACACTTTTCCTTCGTACGCTCTGAAATACCATCTCCGTCGTGATAGAAATACCCTGAAATACCATTCTGAAGTACCATCTGAAATACCATCTCCATAGTGATGGAAATACCCTGAAATACCATTCTGAAGTACCACCTGAAATACCATCACGCACACTCAGAGTGAGCGCTAGGCCCCTCGTTGTGGAACCCTGATGCGAGTGGCAAAACCATCAACCATCACGAGCGACGGTTGACCGACACCGAGCCGCAACGTAGCAGCGGTGACGAAGCACATCACAAAGAGCCAAAAGTGTCGGCCGAGCTACGCTCTGCCGTGTGAACTTCCCGGGAAAAAAATGAAGCTACCTATTTAGAAGGGTCACTCAACATAAATCACGCACGCACGTCATGCTAAAACTCTCGCATGCAGCCAACGATTGTGAACTGGCCATTATAACAAGCCGCGAGAAGAGGATTATGTACAAAACTAATAAATATTTATCTGAAACAAAAGCACAAGCGAAAAGCAACACGTAACACAGATCACAAAAAAAGAATTATTAACAGCCACGCAAAGCCTCCCAGTAAATTGTCCAGTAAAAAAGCCCAGTAAATTGCCTCAAAAATCCAGCGTCTGCAGCAAAACACTGCCCATAAAGCTCGCAAGAACAGACGGAACAGGGCCGGAGAGAGAGAGAGAGAGAGCGCGCGAGAAATAAGGGAGGAAGTAAGAGTAAGATGAGGAGGGGCACGTAGGCAAGGCAGAGCAGCCGTAGCACGTTGTGAGAGCAGCAGCGGGCGTGAGTGCTCTTTAAAGCTGACCCCATGTGTAGGGGCGGCCCTGCACCTGCACACCCTGCCTCCTTCCTATCTGCTCTTGCATTTATGGCCTCTGCAGTCCTCACAACGAAGTAGCCTTCCGTCTACGTTGTTTTGGTGGGCCTGCGGCGCAATGAGGCGCCCGTTGCCTCAAATGTACTGCACGCAAAAGCTCCCCTAGCAATGAAAGTGTGAGGCGAGTGAGGCATTGCTATTCTAAAAAGTTACAAGCTTGCTGGCAGAGTTAAGAAACATAGATTCAAATACACGAATGTAAGAAAAACAAAAAGACAACCTTTTATTTGTAAATTAATACATCTCTTATACCCGCAATTAAGCACGAACTTCCCGAGAGAATATTCATGAATTTTTATAATTTTCAACACCGTAATGTTGAGAGCACACGCTAAAATTTTATATTTTTTTTACTGTTCCAGAAACATCACGATAATGACGACATAATGTCACCACGAACTGCGCGCGTAAATAACCCCAGAGGTTTTTATCATAAATGAAATCATGAACAAAATAGTCATGGGTCACAGCTTCGATAACATCATTGCAGGGAAGCAAAACCTGTCACTAAGAGTAAGCGCTTCGGAGCATTTTCCATTATTCGAACACCTTCAAAGACGTTGCAAAAATATATAATTTAAACAAATAATTAAAACCTAATTTAGATCACGACAACTTGAGGAACCTAAGAAAAAACGGAGGCTACGGGAACGACAAAAACCACAATACGTAATGGCTGAAGAACGTACCGCTTGTTCCTCTCTTGAAAACACTGACATGATGACTTGGAAGTACGAACTGATATCACAACAGGAACACAGGACATCACCTGGAACACCTGCAATCTTACCCATTTTAACCTTAGCTAAATTTGTGACTTCTGTCGAATATATTTTTTATGATAACGTGCATTTTAAATTGCTTTTTTAACAAATTCGCAACATAAAATGACTAACAACAGTGTCGTAAATCATGAAACTTTCCTAAAATAGTTATTGCCAAAGCCATTTCACATTACTTCAGAATTTTTCCAAGTGACCTCAAACGAGTTCACTGTGTGTGTATTGAGGTGCACGAGACTGGGTTCAGGCTGGCACAAGATCGGCAGAGGTGCAGCGCTCGGACGAAAGCGTACGTCCACCAACGGACTTCCGAGGGCTGAGAGATGAGAAGGCACACCAACAGCAGCAGCATAGCATTAGTAGAGCAGACCACAGCAACAGCAGAGAACAGCAGTAGTAGAGCACAGCAGTAGTAGAGCAGACCACAGCAGTAGTAGAGCAGACCACAGCAGTAGTAGAGCACAGCAGTAGTAGAGCACAACAGTAGTAGAGCACAACAGTAGTAGAGCACAGTAGTAGAGCACAGCACTACACCCAACACGAGGTTGTGGCTCCCACATGGCCAGGCCCGACGTGGCTCCCACGGCGTGGTGAAATGCAGGACTGTCTGTCAAGCAAGTGTTGTCCGCAATGGAAGTGGTTCTTATGTTGTGCGCATCGTGCGTTGTACCGATGGCGTGCGCGTCGTGCGTTGTATCGAACTTCAATCCATTTGGACCGTCGAATGTAAAATCTGAAACTCAAGACGACCCATTCCCGAATGTCTTCCATTTTTCCGGGTGAATATCGAAGAAGCATGCAAGAAGTAATAATCCAAAGTGTAGATGCTCATTTGTGGAAAGGTTCTCATAAGATCACGAGAAACACGTACAGCTCCAATTCGGGCCGAATGGTATAAGCATGAACTGACCGATTTGGAACGGCACACGTGATCCGATGCGCACCCAAAGGCGTCAATTCACGAGCCTGGAAATTTTCTGTTCCAGCGACACAAACTCGTGTGTCAGAACGGAGTAGATAGGGCGTAAACATGATAATTCAATGTCTGAAAATAGCGTCGGAAGACACTCAAATACGAACACCGAGTGCTAACTTTGCTCTGTTCTGGAGTCAGGTCGGAAGTCAAGGGACTGCCGGCCTGGCTCCAGAATAGAAGGCCAAGTCAGCATTGGATGACCACAGGTGGGTGTCTTCCGAAATTGTCTTCAGACATTGACTGATCGTACGAAGAGCCCTTGAGTAGGGACACGCCCAGCCACCAGTTCATCTCTGCACGGCCTTCACTGAGATTTTTTACATGTAAATACCTTTCATTCAATTTTCCGCCTTCAACCTATAAAAATTTCCGTGTATTATCTCCCGTCACTTTCAATAGACGGAAATGGAAGATCAAGGAACAGGAACGAAATTAGGGCAAAACCTAACTTGTAAATATCACTTAATAATTATTAGTGCTACTCGTACAAGCAGTTAAACCACGGTTGCCAAATTTCAAGTGAATCGATCATTCAGACTGAATTTGAATTTCAGTTTAAACCTCATTCTCAGTACGTACATTGTTAATTATTCAGGCAGCTTAAGTTATGAAAATAGCATTTGAGCGACCGAACACTCACATTCCATCCTCCTAAAATGGGTTATCAGCAAACAATTTCGCCCTAAATGAGAATTACTGCAATCGTGTTTACAGTAAAAATTAAAACAACATCTTAATTTAAATCAATCGTTCCTGAAACGTAACCCGCAACCCAAATGATCCATTAGAAATAAAGAAATGATAAAAAATAATGAAACAATTCGATGTGACTTCAATGACTATTACAGAAGAGCGTCCTCGCCCACCACATGTCCTGAAGGGAAGGCGTCAGACACCAGTTTCAGGCGACCAACCTTACGGCTCTCAGCCAGATGGGAGGGTAGAGAAGGGAGGCCAGCTGTGACCGTTCCTATCGAAAACACGTCAGGGGGTCTCGGTCTATTTAGAAAAATGCACAACGTAGAGTGTTTTCGTTTTCTTAGAAAAAAATTTTCGAGCAAATAATTCTGAATTTTCTCGCTGTCAAGACTTCGAGGCAATCTTAACATTTTAGAGTTCCTGGTGGTTTTACAAAGAATTGCAAGACTTGTTCATTAAATTCAAAGAGCGTAGAAATTCAACTATGGCAAAATTGACATGTCAAAAATTGTGTACCATGTTCGAACCCACACATCGTAGTAATCAGCCAACATTCGAAGTCTAGTTTCTGCCAAGATGATATCGTAAACCAGCCATCAGCTACCGGTACTGGTGGTGTTACATGTTTTGATATTGTATAGTTTAGAAAATAAATAGCTAAAAAAGTTAATTTTATCATATTCACTACGTATACTGTACGTGGTATAAAGTAATATTACTGTGAAATAATAGCGGAACGTGGCACATCAGAAAAAATACAGCTTCGCTACGTCAGATAGTTTGGGAAGCACTGAAGTAAACGACAGACGGGTATGTATGAAAAAATGGGAATAATATAATTGTTACATTTTAACTTGGGTACAACGACTCAATTTCCATAATTGTGCAGCTTCATTAAGCAACTTCACATTCTAGGATGATGTTTTTACTGAAAGAGGTACGACAAAAGATCAACAAAACGACCCCGAAAGCCAAAAAAATTAGTGGGAACAGCATGGAAGACACGAGATCGCACTCGCTGTTCAGAAAAACAAAGAAAAATAATTCATTACTGGAATCGCTTGCACCCTCGACATACTGCACCCGACTGCGGAGCTCTCATACAGGTTTGCTACCTACGAGTCTAACAGGAAGGCTTCCGAGCTCCGTTTTTGCTTTTTCAGCTTAGTTGAACTTGAAAAAACAGTACTGAAAAAATGAGATAAATTTCAACACGGAGTTGACATTCTAAAACACTATGATGGTCAAAACCAGCAGATGCTGCTGATGAGCCCTATAATTAAATAGCCAAAACAATTCGTCCAAAGCGTTTATGCAATTGAAATATTACAATTTTCCATTAGAGGTGTTGAAACCATCTCTGCCGAAACTTGTGCAATACCAAAGAGGAGTTATTCGAATACCCTGAAAAATGTGTATTTAATTAAGGATAGCATCAATACAATACCGAGATATGGGACTCAACCTGCAACAATGCGTAAAACTGAGACTTGCAAGGATCGAGGCGCCAAACAAACAAACACTACGCAAAAAATAAACCATGACCTCAACTTAGGCCAGCTCCAGTAAAAGAGATCAGAAGAAGGTCGAGTAGCATTGACTCCACGAAAGCGAGAAGAGTAAATTGAAACGCGCCTTCGAAAAACGCCAAACAGTGACGCCCACCACAAGAATATTACAATCAGCGTCGCAGAAAACTAGCTCCCCGCCTGCCAGAAGTTCCAGGTCCCATCGTGACGCAAACGAGGACCAGTTCCACGAGTCGAGCTGTGGCGCAGGCTTCAGAGAGCGACAAGTCTCCAGAGAACAAAAAAAAGTTTGATTTGTTTAGTTTAAGAGGTTCGAAGCACTAACGGTACAAAGCATTAAATAAGAATTAACAGACGCAAATTTCCGTTCTCTTTCCTGAGGTAATTTAAAATGAATGAGCCACATCCTTAGATTTTTCCACGGCTTGTCTTCTCGCTAGAAAATAAATGCACCAAGATCTTCAATCTCCTTGTGCAGCCTTGATTAATCCCCAGAGACTCGATTCTCAGTTCCCGATGCAGACTTAAAATTGCATGTTTACCTTTCGAAAAGAAAATTAAACATAGGAAGACGATATCGTAATTGTTTCTCCAAGGGTACTTTCTTGGTGTCCAGTTTCTAGACAGATATCGGAACTATTTCTGCAAGAGTACTTTTTAGGTGTCCAATTTCTAGAAAGGTATCGTAATTATTTCTTCAAGTGTACTTTATAGGTGTCCAATTTCTAGAAAAAATACGAATAGAAGAAAATTTGGAACCAAAAATATTCTATAGGTACAGAAAATACTGAAGCGATAAATTGCACTGCCACTCCCTGCTATAGACCAACTACATGCATAATACATTGAATTAGTGCGCGACTCGCACGAAACGAACGAAATAAAACTCGAACACAAAAGGCGAGCTTCGCTGGCCTGAAACGCCTCCCTAACACCGCAGGGCTCAGGCGGAGCGACGAGGTGCAACCGCCACAAATGCCTGTTACAATTGGCGGCAGCAGTGGGAGAACACTGTAAAAAAACACTAACAAAAATATCGAAGACAAACGTTTAGTAGAATTAGGCATTAAAGAATTAATTTAGATTACAAAGCCGTAGTGGTGCCAAGAGAAATAAAAGTAACACTGTTAGAATATTGACTCCGTTTTCCATTTTTAATTTCGCCAAAACAAAATAGTATTGATCAAAACATCTGGGTTTTCACTTTCGTTACCCACATTTCAGATCTCATTGTGACACCAGAATTGTCAATTATGTATTCATAATTACGATGTAGCTTAATGGTGACTTATACCTTGTAGCTCATAAACAAAGGAAACGTAATTAAATATACTGAATAACATTATGAAAACAATAGATTCCTTTGGAGAACTCTTAGAAAATCGAATCCGATTCATGAGCACTCTATTCGTCCTGAGTTATGATCAACTATAAAATATAACACTAAATAGTATTAATAGGTAGTTTACAACTACTTCAAGCACAAATAAAAATCCCCCAGAATAAATACCATTTTCCGCAACATGACCACCACGAGGACTTCCCTGAACTCGCTCGCATTTGACGCGAGGATGTCAAGACACTACAAGAAATGTACGAGCGTCAGACCGAGGAGTGCAGACGTGGCAAGTCAATAGCCACATGAAAAAGCACCTCACACTTCACAAGAACGCCCCTAAAAAGTGTGGAAGGCAACGCGACTCTTCATTTGCGCCCACCGCAACCAGACACCAAAGCAACACAGCTGACAAACTGCACAAGAAGTTTGTTCTCACGAGATGTGCCCCAGTGGGGATCACTATGCCTTGCTAGCACCAGGAGCAGCGTGGTCACGTCACGTAAGCTCGATGTAATGTACGACTCCACACACATGTAGGAAACTTGCGGTGCTATGTAATCTAACGCGTGTTCGTGTTCAGCGTCCGTTTTTACGACTCCTCTGTCGCTAGCATGCTGCTACCTCCATCACAGAATTTTTAACAAACTAAACAATGAACAACATAATTGCACACAACATTAATTCAAAAAATACACATGAGAAAATAACTAAAAACTTCCAAAATAATATGTAACTCTTCAGCATTGGGCTTTAAAATGTCCATGTACGACAGCTTATTCTTAGCCTATAGAAGAAAATGTCACGCAATAAACTGCAACGTACAACAGAAAATTTCAACCAACAAGCGGGAAAAAATGATGCGGTCATTATGGCATCAAGGCACACTGGCATGCTAGGACACCATCAGGGTATGCATACTACCGGGATGATCGACGGCGGCATCCCTACGTACCACTATCCTACCATATCAATAAACAGGCGTGTTGCTATTACAGCGTAACGCCCCAGGGACCGATATAGGAAAATAAAGTTAAATAGAATTGTACGTTCTCAATTGCAGAGTATTCGTCGAAAACAATTCTACATGCACCTTTAGAATACTCATGGTCAGCTTTTATCTCCAACTCTGTGATTTGAGGAACACGGACGCCACAAAGTTGGTAGCATGTATACACCAAGAGGCACTCCAGCCATCACGACGTCGCGATGCTTCAAGCTTTAACTTCAGGTCGGCGATGAAAAAACCTAATATCGCTTGACGAGATGACTGTATATGCGTCATCAAAATACGCTGATTAAACTCAAAGTATCAGAACCCCGGCCGCAAACGCTTTTTTAGTGCCGTAATACAGAAATAAACGCATCTGTTAACTTAATAAGTAGTAGCAGTTTTGACAGCAGCGCTTCAGTGACTCGGACTATCTCGTGCCGAAAGAGAAGGGACCATTTAGCGTAGACGGTAGACAACGGAGAATTTATGCAGAAGGTGTGTTCCCGCATGGGATCTCCCGCGCAGAGAAGCAACAAATTAAGAAAAAAGTGAAAGAAAAGACAAAAATAGAGATAACGAAGAAGGCATAAAAACTGAAGGACGCAAATTGGGCACGAAAGACAGAAGTCCTGAAAGCCTATTTATACCTGAGGTAATCCAGCACGGTACCTCTCACGCCAGTTCCCATAGCATACAATTGACAAAGCTAACTAATCTAACCCCATTGCCTGTCCCATATGCCCCCTGAGAGGATAACTCAATAGAACTCTTGTACTCTTTGTTACTCTGGACAGATACACATGTACACATGATGGTTTATATGAAACAATTTTCAGCTAAAATACTTGCTCAACAAAATTATCAATTGCCAGGTGGACACCAATGATATCGGATGCAGCGGATCGATGGCCCATCCTTTCAAATGCATTTGTCATAAGACATCCACTGGTGATGAGCTCGACCATTATCGGAAATATTAATGGACCCTATACAACAGACTATCTAAACACCATTACTAAAATAGAACTATATTTTTAGAAATTGAGAACAAAGTATAAATGCAGTGAAAAATTGAGGGTAATAATTTACTTCTCTCCTAGCTTCTTTCAACACACACTAGCGATATTTACAGAGAAAAATCTGCGGAACTCGGGCGATATTCAGAGATAAAAAAAATCTGCGGAACTCGGTCCAGGAGAAGATGCACGGCACGCAAAGCCACCGAGCGTTCCACTGAACACAAACACATGGAAACAGAGAGAGCTGTGACATCAAAAGAAACAGCTAAATCAATACCCAAGTGAAGCTTTGCGCCCACATCATCTGCATGCATGAATTCGCTGCCACAACCAACGAAGAAATGCAGCTCAAGTAGAGCCAATCCCATCACAATTGCAGCAGCACTCGCACAGAGGAGAGCGGTCCGAACACGCATGAGCAGACGACCGCGTCGAGCGCCAGTTCACAGATATTGGTGGACAAACAAGGCGTTTCGTTGGATCCCCCGCGCTCAACAACGCTGCACTTTTACATGCATATACTGGTCATGCGTTAATAAATTACCGATCCGAACAAGAGCCGACTCGCCCAAACTGAAGGGAATAGGTCTGCCGAGGAGCAGAAGATGAACCCCAGAGAGCAGGTGCGAATGTGGGTCTGCAGGAATGGGTAAGGGAGATATAAAGTCAGCGAAGTCAAAAAGCGAGGGCTTCGAATTCGGAAAAGGAAATTACGGAAAAGGAAATTACGGCGAAGATCAAAAAGGTTGAAATCAAAAGGGAAATTAAAAAATTTGAAGAACAACCTACAATCCACTGAATAATGAAAGCTGACACTAAATTGTTTTGTTATCTACGCCATGCCGCTAGACAAATTCTAGCGTATCTAAAAAATAATGGGTTTGATTCCAGAGGAAGAAGTACAGGAGCCGGTCATTCTGAGAATACCCGTGGCAAAACAAACCAGTGAAGAACTGCGAGAGAAGAAGACCTCGACAAGGTGGATGCATGCCAGCGCGGCCACAAGAGCGTAAGAATCAAATCAGGCCTCGAACGCAAATATTGCCTGCAATTTGCAGACACTGCGCATAATATCGCGCCGCCAGACCCCAGCCCCAATAGCTTGGGAACGTTCCCAAAGACCACCTCTGAATATTGCCTGAGGTGCGCGGCCCGCTGCCCTCACTTCATTCCAGCTAGAAAATGCATAGCCTAATGCTGCCATGGGAGGCCGTCAATCTGTCGTTTGTTGAGCAAACGCACGTGTCGAGTGGAGATGATGTTGCGTCGCTGTACTGTGCGGGCAGGCGCTACTGCAGGGCGAAGCTCCTCTGACTGAAGCGATGTGTGTCTATTACGATCAAGTTCAATCCGGAAAACGTGCTCTCAATTGTTTTTTCCCCATTGTAGAATTTTTTTCCGTGCGATTGTAATTACACTTAGTCAAGTTGATAAAACTTATGCGTGTTTCTACACAGATGTGTAACTAACAGATCGATTTTCAAAATTAATGCGGTGTGTTACATTTTTATTGGGGAGATGAATTGCACCTCACCCTCACCCCATTAGAATAGATTTAAACAAATTCCGGTCACAAGTACTCGTAAAGGAACAATTTATGTTGAGGTAAAAGCCGGAAGCCAGTACCGGCACTGCTAATTGCGTTGTGGGGAGCGAGCTGTAGCACAAAAGAGGGCTGAGAACAGCCGATATTGTAGCATAAAGCCATGGATAAAAATTTACCTAATTTATTCAACGTTCCACTAGACTGCTCTTACGTTAAAATAATGATTTCAACAATTTCAGAAAATATTTTTATGAATTTTTAGTTGTAGAGCACGAGACGGACTGAAAGTCAGGTTATCACTGGCTTGGATCGCGCAACTTCTCTCTAAATTAGCCGCCTTCCGCCGAGCAATTAATGTACACACCAATGCGCTAAAATGATCCCGTTACTTCATCCTTTATCTCACACCATTAAGCACCTAACTATTGCGACATGTCAGGTAAATTTGAATGAAGTTCTCTTCATCATAATAGAAATAAGAGGACAAGAACATTCGAATTTGAGACCACCGTGCTAAGAAAATTTCCCAAGTTCATCCGAGATCATCCTACACCAATATCTGGTGTAAACCAACAGTTCTCGACTACAGCAAAACTGAGATACAGAAAAAGGTAATCAAAAATTAAAAGCAAGGAAGTAACCCCTCATACACGCATGCCAACAGATGGTAGACCCGAACTCAACTAGTTGCTAAGGAAGGCTTTCAAGGTTTAAGAAGATTTCGTAATTCGACAGTTCAAGGCTGAACCAGGTGATAAAGCAACTACGGCAGTCATGCCCACAACAAAAAAAAAAGCAGCGGTATTGGTCTCTGTAATAAAGAGGGCGGTTAATCATTCCACCACGAACAAAAACAGAAGCAGCCGCATCAACACCAGCAATATCGCGGGAGGGGCAGTCATTGTACCAACAAGAGTAACAGCAGCAAAACAAATATCAGCAATAACAATTACAGAAACCGTACCTGCAAGCCTAACAGTAGCAGAACCAATATCAGTAATAACAAGTGCAGCAATTGTACCAACAAGAATAACAGCAGCAAAGCCAATATCAGCAATAAAAAGTGCAGTAACCGTACCTACAAGCCTAAAAGCAGCACAACCAATCTGAGCACTAAGAACTAGTGCAGCAATAAGAGGCGCAGCGCAAGGAGCAACATGAAACACCGACGCGAGAAGCCGTTTCAGACAAGCCGAGCAGCTGATGCGAGTCGCAGCGTTGGTCAGCGCGTAGGCACAACCACCAGCGTAGGCTTCAGGCTTATCTCGACAACGGAGGGCACAATTCCGGTGCAGTCCGGGACCCGCGGCCGTTTGCTAGCACCGCAGCCCCAATGAGGTACTGAGAAATGGACGCGTGTACAAAAACAGCGCTGTTGTCCCGTGAACACCCAAAACTGCATAGGTTGTGTGATGGACTGCATTGTGTGGGACTCTATACTGAAGTTTATAACAGTTTTAAACCACACTTAGCAATCACTGATGGACTTGGACAGCTTTTTAACTTGTATTCGTTTGCAATAGCTGTTAATTTGAAATAGGCGAAGACAGTTCAATGCCGTTGTGCAATGGTAAAAAGCAAGAGCGTCAGATACAAGAATCAGTTTATTGAAATGAAATCGCGGAGAGAGCTAGCATGCGACTCATGGCCGGGAAAGCCATAACTACGCGGTAATTAGGTTTCAAAACAGTTTACTTTGAAACTGCCGCACGAAATGAAGTATTCAGTTTTGCACAAATTCACTCCGCTGTCTTCTACCGTAATTTATCAGTATGTAACTCGGAGGTTTCCAAGAGAAAATTTTGCGAAAATTCACGTCAGCTATTAAACTTATTTCCGCGATGAGGAATCTTTCAATAAAAATAAGACTGGATTCTTTACGAAAACATGACTGCTCACC
The DNA here is from genome assembly GCA_014899125.1 of Orchestia grillus. Lineage (NCBI taxonomy): Eukaryota > Metazoa > Arthropoda > Malacostraca > Amphipoda > Talitridae > Orchestia > Orchestia grillus. The sequence continues at coordinate 9,840 of VOMN01028235.1, read as the reverse complement.
TTCGACTTAGACTGTGAATAGCCTTCAAGTGAAAGCTTCCCGTTACAATTTTCTCAGAACAAATCACATTTAAACGTCAATTCCCAACGAACTTACTTCGCTTCCTCGATACAGATCTACAAAAAAAGGATTAACATTTATAACAACAATTCATCGTAAAACATACGAGTCTGTTGATCATGAATTCAATATAAATGTTCACTCGTACAAAAGAGAGAAAACATACGTACAGTAGAGTAAAAGTAAACAGAGGTAGATATATCTAGCGTTAAGAACTCAAGAAAATACCCAACACCTGGTTTACAGATAACACAATAGGGCGAGGTTTCTCGACATATCCGCGTCGAATAACAAAATACGTTAGACATGATGATGTCTATACTACAACAAAACAATTAGCAAGAATAAATAGTGCGTGACTAATCACTCTACACATATGAAATTAAACAAAAATTCGGAAGCGCACCAGCGTGGCTCACTCGTTTTTGCAAAACCCTGAGGGACGTTTTGAAGAGCCCAAGGGTTCCGCGGACCCCTGGTAGGGAAATGCTGCAATAGAGAGTAGGCACTCCCAACTCCACGCATAACGTACAGCAGATCTGGTGCATCGATGAGGACGCCAGCTAAATACGGGGCTGAGGCCAACCTAAATATTCCCACTCACTGCGACCGGGCGCTGAGAGACTTTCCTACTACATGTGACTTGAAAACCAGAGTTCAGGAGCCAACGACTTATGGAATAAATAAGGTGTGAAGAGCCTCGATTTGTCCGGGAGAGAAAGCCGGGACTAGGACACTTAAGCTTTAATTTAGCGCACGTCGCAGTGGCAGCGTAGCAAAACAGTTCAACTCTGCATAGTCGAACGTGAAAATTATAAACATTCTTTTACATGGTTATCCCATTGTAAACGGCACGAACGTTCGTCTGCAGTGTATGTCATAATCTATTTTTTATAACAGCCATGATTGTCCTGCAAGAATCTTTTAAACACTGCCAATGATAATCTACAATAACATTTTTATTGAAAAGAATTCATGATATAAAAAATTTCACGCGCAAGATCAGTCGCATTATTCTTCAGTACACAGCGAGGGGAGAGAGAGAAGCAGGGAGGTAAGATCTTTAACTAAATGCTTATATGTTCAGTTCGAAAATAAGTAATACTGCATACATCGTGCAGCTAAAAACGTCTGTAAGGAACTGAAGGTTGTATTGTATGCTGACGACGAGAAATACTCGTTCCTTCCAGAATTTCGGGATCCTTTCGGGAACACCTGTAAGACAACTAAAAAAAACAGGTCAAACAGCTACAATTTGAACCTGAATTTCAATTGGGTATCTGCAGGCTTGAATGTAATTAAACTTGTTACTTAACAGTAACAAAACGTTCAATACTAAACATTCACCTGAATAATTTTAGTATCCCTCACTTCAGAAGTGATTTTCCACGAGCTTGACTCATTGCTTTTAAATATCGTATAACACGGCGCTATGCACAACTAAAGCGATACCAGACTGGACTGAAGTTAGCTCTTTAGTCACTTGTTCTTTGAGCATCAGCAGTAAAATTTCGTGAAAAACGACAATCCAAAAGTGGGCGCAGGGAAAGTTTGCGAACGCAATCAAAGGCCCGAGTTATGAGCTGCAGCTCCGCAAACTTGCACGGAACGTAAGTCCCAGCCAGAAGCAAACTACACAGCTGCTGCTGCATGAATACCTGATGGCAGCGCCCTTCCCCACTTGATGCCCACACGAGAGGTCCCAGCTCAAGGGACAGAGGGCTGTGGGAACGAATCATGAGAGCATTCCAAGACAAAAAAACGGGTTGAACCCCTTTGAGTAGGCATTGGCGTAGTTGATTCACATATTTTTAAATGAGATTTCTAGATTGAGTAGACGTTCAAAAACGGTCTCCACTACTGCGAAAGTGATGATGTAAGGATTATTTTACGCACGAATGTCGAATTTGATCATATCGTGCAGTTTTGGGCCAAATACATTCTACTAACACCCATAGAGAATGCCGGAGGCACATACACGGTACGGAGGGCTCGAAAAAATAAAACTCCAAGAAAAAATCCATGGAGGTACTTGCACAGGAAGATGACCAGTAGACGAAATTGGCTGATTTGAATTCCTTCGCAATGTTGTTCAGTTCCCTGAATGAGAACTGTTGCTCTAGTTTTACTCTACGTGCTCTACGCTTTAGTACGGCTTTACATTTTAGAGCTGCTCGCGTGCTCTACATTTTAGTGTTGCTCGCGGGCTCTACATTTTAGTGCTGCTCGCGTGCTCTACATTTTAGTGCTGCTCGCGTGCTCTACACTTCAGTGCTGCTCGCGTGCTCTATGTTTCAGTGCTGCTCGCGTGCTCTATGTTTCAGTGCTGCTCGCGTGCTCTACATTTGACAAGCAAATCGGACCTCATGGCAAAAGCAGAGCTCGAGAAGCTCGACGTGACTTGAGGGAGGAACACCCGAGGACGATCTCGTGCAAGTGCGACACATAAATTTGTAATAAAAATTCAGCCTCGCGGGTGAAGAAATATTTGCCAATAATTTTGATGACTTCAAGTCTTGTTCTATTCTAAGGTTGGATTTTCACATAACAAGGGCAAGTTAGCAAAACCAATCTGTATTCAAATAAAATTTATCACACTGGATTATAAGAGCTGACATATACATTATCAAAAATATCTTCAAAATGATACACGTTCAGATCCAAAACACTAATTTCAAAAAATGAACAATTTCACAATACCGAATAATTCAGTCTATTTGACACAATGCCAGCAAGTCCTAAACCCATTTTTCTGCTTTTCACGACCGGAAAACAATAGAATTCTTCGCCGCTTTCATCACAAACTTGAAGCTGAGCAAACTGTAGCGGTGTGATTATGCCACACGGCAACACTGGGCAACCTCGAGCCAAGAACTTGGCGACTCGAATACGGGAGAAGCTTCAGAGGGAAATTGTTGAAAACTTCCCCTGAATTTCATTAATCTATTGCCAAAGCTATGGCACCCTCAAAAGCAACGTGCGTTTTCAAAGGAACAAGGAAGCACACTTTAGATTCATCAAATGTGTATCCGTAGATACGCTACGTCGACATCGACAGGAAGAAAAGGTGTAGAAAATTTGGTATCGAAGCTACTTTGGATACCCGCAGTTCCAAGTGCTAGCTAGTGAAGAGGACGAGGAAATGCGTTCTGTAGTGCAAGTGCTAGCGTGACTGCTTCCTTGCCAGTTTTCGGGTTCGATACCCCCGGGCGGTGCACCTCCTCCCTCAGGAAAAGAAGATTAAATACGTAAAAAAGCGGCACATCAGTGTGGCCTGACACGGAATGCCAGAACACCCACCAAGGTAACCTAAGTACCACGGTTGACGCACAGGACTGCATAGATGACGCGAAACATATTTTTCCGAAACAAAACTGCTTTTGTATCGGAACACAGCTGCTTCTCTGCAAGTACATGGAAGAGCATACAACACCGCGTTGTGCACATAATATAAGCAAAAATATAACAAAATTGTCGATAAATTGAATTGTGCTTATGAGACGTACACATAAATGTCCCGCACACGGACACTCTACGAGAACAACCAAGCGGCCACGAATTAATACTATAAAATTTTTAATCGAAGCATTGGCTAACGTTGAACAGAAAAACGTCCAAGAAGAATGTCTGCTCCACAGTAGTAGAAGATGATTTAATAATTACAATTGCAAAGCATTTATAGCGAGGCGTGAACAAGAAAAAAGTTATAAATGCGAAGAAATTGAACCTCTCCACACCGAATACCATATCCCCAACGTCGATTCAAATTAAAATCCCCCTCAACACGGAACTGTAGCTGAAACTGAGCAGAACATCGACTGATAAAATCGAGATTGGGAAACTCCTTGGCGCTGCGGAGGCAGGCAGGGGCGGCGCAACGCTCGCTGCCTGAGACGAGGCAACCGCACGCCTCACGTTACCGGCAGCGGCCCCGTACGTGCCGACTCTGCACGCTAATACGTGATCTGGGGAACAAATGTTTAGCACGTGATGGAACTAAAATGTTCGAATTTCCTTAGATGATATTATGAAATTGAAGCTTAAATTTTGATGAAGATGGGTCTTTACAATCGTACGGATAGATACAACATGGACGGACAAAATATCGGTAAATTTCTACGACGGTAAGTTCTGAATCACAGTAGAATCAAGTTACCGACGCAGGAATTTTATGAAGCCCTGGGCTGGAATGGAGCGAAACTTCACGGCGCAGTCGGCATACCGTTGGCGGCAGAAGACGCACCACAGAACGCAACACTCCGCCACCGTGAGAGATAAATGAACTCCGTTCTTCACAGTGCACTAATGACGTCCACGTCGAATTAGTATTGCTCTAATTGACATATGCTATCGGTTTCGCAGCCCAAAATTGGACAGTAGGTCATCAATAAACTTGATTTTTATCAATTGTACCATGAAGATTGATAAAATGACATTTTCACAGCTCTAAATTCAACTCAAAAGAACGGAAAGTTCAACATGGATTTTTGACGCTTCCAACCCAAGTTTGAAGCGATGGGAGGTTTGCTGATCATGAAGCGGTTGAAAGAGACTAGTCGTATCCTCCCAAGATGAGAAACACAAACGTTCTGTGAGGATTATGCGTTTGGTGAACGTCGTGCAATAGCCGCGGCAAAATATCGACGAGGGTGTTAAAAGTGGGTCTGAAGCGATAGTTAGCTCTGAACGACAACAACACTAAGTGATGACATGAACACTTAGTGATGACAAGAACACTTAGTGATGACAAGAACACTCAGTGATGACAAGAACACTTAGTGATGACAGAAATACTCGGTGATGACAAGAATACTCGGTGATAAGAATACTCAGCGATGTCGAGAATATATCAACATTTCAGAAGAGCTGAAGGTCATTTTTCCTAAGCTCACAAAACAAGACACGCGAACACGAGCGACGACACTCCAGGATATTATGTGCTCAGGAATTAAGCTCCGAATGCTGCACACGGAGGCAGGATTGAGGAGTTTAACATTGTCCATGCTGATTGACTTTGGATTCGAAATAGCAAGGTGCCAATAACACAACGCACAAGCTTCAAAATTACGATTTGAACAAGCGAGATAACTTGTGCGCATAAACTTATTTCTTCATTGGAATCAAAAATAACGATGAAGTTAACTTGCCGTTACCGCTTCATCAAATTGGCTTTTGTGGAGTAACGAGTGGAAAAATTCATCACTGGTTTCAAGAACACAGAGCTCCTCCTCTACGTAATAAAATTTTCGAAGTGGTTTCATAAAATATTGCGAAAGATTATCTCTTCAAGGAATTACAGCTGTTCAGTTGCCCATCATTACCCTAAACAAATTTTGTGTTTTATTTCATTTCAGGAAGTAAAGCCGGCACATCCTCTTATCCGAATTTTATATCATTGGAACATTACAGGATACGCGTGCCAAGCAAAACAAAGGAATTCAGCACCATTTCGCCTCACTTGATTTGAATATGTTATACTTAAGACTAAGACGACGCTCATAACATCAACTGTTGTCTCATTTTCCGATTCAATCCCACTCTAGGCTTTTGTTGTGTGATACAAGTGTGATACACCTCCGTCCACGTCCACACTTCCCTACCCCATACATAGAGGCATAACAAAGCTACTCCAGAATTTTCACTGTTGCCTTTAGCACGTCATACTCACACTGAAGGTTGATTTTTTAAGATCCGAAACGTTTGTCTTTCAAAAGATTTTACTGGCTGTGATTGCGTTGATACTTCCCTTTATTCTGAAAACTTATGACGTCGGTGGACACAATTAACAATCGGGGACCACAAAAATGATCATTCACACCCGTGGTGCGGTAATATTCACAACCAATATTACCTGAAAGCCTTAGAGAGAAAGTTCATCGACCACTGATCTGACTAAAGTCCTTCATAGCGCAAGATACGTCAGGCAGCGCAGACAACAAGCTCAGCCTCGCGGAGTTACAACGCGTTGAAATGAAGCCTTTCACGATATGACACACGTCAGACACTGCTGACAACAAGCTCAGCCTCGGGGAGCTTCCAAATGTAAGGTTAGCCAAAACCTCAACGAGCGCCCGTTACACCCGTGAGATGATTACAGCCCAAGCTTGCTACCAGACTACACAACAGAGGTTGTGGCGCCGCTGGGCTGTGCAAGAATTGAATACGTGCATACACGCCGATGTGGGAGTGAAAAAAAGTTGCACATGCAGACGATATGGTACGCCAATTGACTAGAGTTTAATAGCTCCAAGCCGTGTTTTATATGAACAATATATGAGCATATAATGTATGTATATGAACATGGGTTTACAAAGCTATTAATTTAAACGATCAGTAGAACCAATATTGGTTAAAATTTTCGAACGTTAATTAAATGAAAGAATAAATCGAGAACGAGTGAACTTTAATTATTAGACTACATTGCACGCCAAAACTCAAACTCGCAGCTTCCAAATGAGATCACTCATTTTGAGAGCAAATCTCTCATCCGCCATGCCGCTCTTGGTATGAACTTCAGAAAAATGTGGTGAAAACGCCCACATGTGAGGAAAAATGGATCCAAATTTGAACCTGAAATTTAGGTTAGAACATTCAATACCATAAAATCATAAAATTCCACCCTGTGCATGCAGTCACTTTAGATCAGTACTGCACACCAATGCACATCAAAACACCACGACACCAATACAAGCACACTCCAGTTCACACGAACACACGACAGCACACACCAGTTCACACGAGCACACACCAGTACACACGAGCACACAACAGTACACACGAGCCCACAACAGTACACACGAGCACACACCAGCACACTCCCGCACACTCCCGCACACACCAGCACACACCAGCACACTCCAGCACACACCAGTACACACGAGGACCAGGACACAACAAATGGAGTGCACAGACGGCGCGCCAGCAGCTCGCGCAGCTCCAGCGCTGCTCACGCCAATCAACAAGATCAAAGGCGTTCGCTGCCAGGGGAAAAAGCCATGAATAAAAATCCAGAGAGAGAAAACGAGACGGAGGAGTAATGAAAGCAGTAGCACAAAAAGTTCCACAAACAGAAAATCTTGCTGGAAGACAGACCAAATTTCGATGCCAAGACCCGCGTATGGAGTTGTATAACTTATCCCTCGCGGGGGAGGGGGGAGTTGAAAAATCTAACTTCGATACATAAAAAAATAGAATACGAATTGCAGTAAATATAGAACATGAGATACAGTTATACAGTGAACAAAATTTGTCAACAGCCCACACATAACATTTGTATTATAAGAAGTCAGCTCTTGCCACCGCTGTAATGACTACGCGCATTTCTTGTCTGCGTTAGGCCATTTATGCGACCACTTTACTCTGCTCCAATTTATTCTAAATTGTTGACAATTTCCAGATAGGCACTTCGCCTCTTATTATTTTTCAGCCTACGCAGTAGCATTTTGCACTATTATGCGCCGTCTCGTTCCCATTGTTTATTTGGCGGCCTACTCAACTTTTTCCTTTGCATATTCATACCCTGCACTAACATTGTTTTTTCCTATTATAATCTCTCTCTGCTCTTCGAAAATTCATTTGCAGTGATTACAGCTGTTAAACCCAACAAATTGTTGCATTATGAGAATACCTTATTTTTATTAATTTGACTCTTCCCAATCGGTCACGGTCCTAATGCTTACAAATTTTAAGAATGAGAGTAATTTCTATTCTCTCAACAAATAAAATCTGATGAACAACAATATCCACTTACACGAATTTTTCTGAAGACATGCGTCTACTCAGTCATTATACCTCATTAACAACACTTTATTCTTAATTATATTTTCATCTCAATTAGCATCTTTGGCCACAATTTTACCTTAGGCACTATCGTCCGTCAATTCCACTTTTTCCTTAACCATGCATCACCCACCAGTATTCCTCAAACCAACGTGTTTCTCTTCCCCTTGGAAAATAAAGTTTTCAACTGACAGTCCTCTTCGGCAATCACTCCCCATTCATTCCCATTTCCTCTACAAAGCAATTTCTCGAAAATATTTCCCTGTGAACCTTACGAACAAAACTCTAGAGGAGCAGCTTCTCTATCCCCACCCCGCTCACTCAAGTTTACCATTCCTCTCCTAAGTCACTTCGCTCCATCGCCATCGTTGCAGAACATGCGATTCAATTTCTGACCCTCAATTTTGCACTCCTCACGTTCCCTTCCCGACGCAGACCTCAGTTCAATTCCCCATCAGAACGCGATCCGACACCACTGAAGGGCTGATGACGCGCGCCAGGTAACCGGCACCGACAACTTTTTACAAGGAATCCAGTCAATCGAGATTTGGAATCGGGGACCGAAGTTCTCGCCAACTTCCACGTCGCATTCGCAGGATAGCTGATATGACCTCCTTGGTCGGTAACAAACATCCCGGAGAGAAGCAGCTCAACTCTTCACCGGCCCGCGTACAGAATTCGGTACAATCACTGTGACTACTCTTATGTACATATGCTGTGTGTTCATTTCAACACGAACGCGTTCTTTCAACACGAAGGGTTAATTGTCCCACTGTTTTTGTTTGGTTTTACTACCAATGTAGCCTCAATGCACTTTCCTTTCTTCTTTGTTTAATACAAAAAATATTAGTCAATTACAAAATAATTCGGACCGTGAAGTGTCAAACGAGCATGATCGTTAGCGAGGCCCACCTATACACTACAATAGCTACTCTAGGAAATATCAGATCTTACGTAAGTCAACGGCTCATAAAAGAATGAAGCGCTCCCACGCTCACTTGTCTGCTGACTGTCCAGCACTTGTCATGTTTGGTTGTTGATGAACTGTCAGTAATTGGTTCCCCCCCTCCGACTCAAGATGCTCATCGTAATGAACAATCATTTGCTAAAAACGAAATAGAACACATGATAATTGAACACAATTACACATTTTAACGCTGATTTTATCGCAATAGAACGACATAGATCGCAACAAATGAGATCTCGCAAGGAGTTAGTTCTCATCATAGAAAGAATAGGAAATATAACCACTACAAGATCTACAACAGACATTTTAGTTTAGAAATGACCACAAATGAAGCATGAAAATTACCCAGCGAAGTACTAAGTAAAATAAATTAAAATTAACAAAATTAAGCTAACAATTTTTTTAAATCTCAACTGCAATGCGAGCTTTTATCTTATTCTGAACTCGCGACAGGAAACAATTATAAGCCAAATCGACTCACAAGCAGAGCAGAGTTATCTTGAGCATCACGCAGCTACAGGTGTAGCAGCAAGACCTCGCTCAACACACAAATCGCACTAGAAACACCAACAATTGACAGAATAAATATTACTCATACCATAAAGAATAACACCATTAGAATCACAACAACCGTCATCAATAAGGAAGTTTCCAACACAATAACCACCCTAACACCGCAACCAACTACCTCAGCACCACAACTTTCTAGCAGCACCACCATCACTAATGGAACACTACACACCACCATCACCCCAGTACCGTAATCACCCACCCTACCACCACTCCAGTATAGCAACCAACCAGCCCCCTAGCACAACCACCACCACAATACCACAACCATCCTAGTACGGCCACCTCAGTACCACAACCAACAATCCTAGTACGGTCACTCCAGTACCATCGTCAACCATCCTACTATGGCCACCACAGTACCACCACCACCCTAGTACCACAACCAACTACCCTAGTACGACAACCAACTACCCTATTACCACCACCCCAGTACCACCACCACCCCAGTATCACCACCAACT
>VOMN01028232.1:0-12463 GCA_014899125.1 Orchestia grillus | reverse complement strand
AAACTTTGTGTTGAACACACTGTGCACGATCGCCTACTGTACTCAAAACAGAAATTTGTTAAAAGATACTAAAATAGAAAGAGTCGGCTCCTTGTATATCAAGTGTTTCCAACCCGAGGGAGTAATTAATTCTACTAACACGAGTATGCATTACCTCACGTCATCAATCATACTCGCATGTTTATTAGTGACTGTGAATGCTTGAACATTTGTGTTCTTATAGTTTTAATACTTCTATTTCACATTTTATTGATCATTTATTATTTCAAACTTTGTGAGTTCTAGTGTCTGACTTTCACTTCAAAATTTTGGTGGAATTTGGGGATTTCGGAATGTTTGTTACGGAAAAAGTTCGCTTTTACACTGGTCCTTATTGCCATGTACTGTATGTCCGGTGCTGTGCAGACAAGCGCGCGCCGTGTGGGAGGAGACTCGACGGCTCCCCAGCAGCGCAGCCCCTGCCTCTGGAAACTGGCGGAGGAAGAAGGAGCATCAGGCGTCACCTCATCCTGCGCCTGGGGGAGACACGGCCTCGTGGGACGGGAGGGATCAGGAGCTGACGCGTAGTGAAGGCGACAAGGTAGTCCCTGAGATGTGTTTCTTGTAACCTAATGGACCTGTGATGGGCAACCAAAAAGCAGACACTGTGTGAAATACCTCATATTATGGTGAAAGAGCCGCTTTGAAGAAAACAAGTGAGCGTTCTCAAATATAGGTAGGTAGACCTTTAGGTTGAATATCAATGTCTATTAGACTTGCAATACTATACTGAAAATCTTTAGTTTCTGTGTACCTCATTGAGGGTCAGCTTATTTCATAACGAAATAAGGTTCCTGAAGGTCAGGAATTTATTCATTTAGCAAATCGATTATTGTACACTTTGTAGCGGAAGTACAGCGTCGAAGGCTTGGAGGAAATTCTGCCATAAGAATTGGTGTTCATGCTAGTCTCACTCAGAAAGTGCTAGGTTTCTGTCGCAGCTGGGCTACGAGGGACTACGTTGCGCAGGTGGTAGCGTGCTTGCCTCTTATACACTGTAGTAGGCTGAATCCGGGGTGGAGTGCTTTTCTTTCAATGGGGAATAGGTTAAGTTAGTAGTGTAGGGTAGGTTAGGTAGGGTTAGGTAAGGTTAGGTTACGTTACGTTAGGTTATGTTAGGTTACGTTAGGTTACGTTAGGGTAGGTTAGGTTAGGGTAGGGTAGGGTAGGTTAGGTTAGGTAAGGTAAGGTAAGGTTAGGTAAGGTTAGGTAAGGTTAGGCTAGGGTAGGCTAGGGTAGGTTAGGTTAGGTTAGGTTAGGTTGAAGCTCAGACCTGACTCTTCCCGAAAAAGAGGCGACACACTAGTATGACCAGGGCTTCCCGACGTGATCTAAACCGAAGTTAAATGTACGGTTTTCATGCGCTTGTGTTGAAATCATGTTCCCTCTATGTATCAATCAAGTATCCTTGAGTTCCTTAAATCGTGCTTGCTTCTCTTAGGATTTCGTGCTTTTTTTAAGAATTGGAAGTAATGTGGAAGAATATTGATGTGTTACGCCCCTTCGGTGGTGCTGGGTGTAGAGATGGGGTAGAAATTGCATTTTGTAACACTTGCTTTTGAGGGAATTTTACCGTGATCAGTCACTCAGAGGGAGAGTACCAAACCCAAATCAGTTCATAATTTGATTCATAGACTACCCAACATCGTTGTGCGTTATTTGCGTACTATTCTTAAAGCTCGCTCTTTACCGTAAACTGAATAAATGATAATAATAAAAATATTGTGAAGCAACATTTGTACTCAAGAAACTCTGCGACGTTTTCCTAAATAAATCCTCCTCATTTACATAAATGGTGAATTAGCTGAGGGGGACTTGGAGCCCATCTTCCCATCCTGTGGGATTTTTGCCTTTCGCTTTTCAGGGGTCGTTATTCTTCTTTGTCTGAGCCAGTATTCGTCAGAATTATTCTATTTGAAACTAGTTGCTGTAAATTCTGCAGCTTTAATTAAGGGGCCATCCTGTATGTTCAAGTTTTGGCTTATGAGTATCCATTATTTCATGTTTTTCATATCCTAACAGAGGAATTTTAACTAACAAGCGAACTACTGCACAAGCTCAGCCCTTTGTGTTTCTCTCTTCTGTCCAAAATTTTGCGGTACCAATCAATCTTTATATCTTCCTATGTATCGGTTAATTTTTTTTGTTTCATAGAGGAAATTTGACAATATTTCATCACTTTTTCTGTAATTTTGTTCTGTTGATTTATTGTTTAAGAGTTTCGCTTTTCTGGTCTAATTTCTTTGGTTTTGTATTTAGGATTGATTGAATTACAAGTCTTCAATTTCTATTTACGGTTTGCTTCGCTACGATTGTGAAGTCCTTAGACGTTTCCTCACCTTTCTTCCAGTCCCCGCAACATTCAGTCTCAGCTGCTGCTGGTGCGGTGCCGCCACCGGACGAAGTAACACATGACGTCCAAGTCGAGTCCAAACCAAAAAAAGTGTACACAACTCATGAACTCAACCAGATCGGTGCGAAGATAGTGAAGGCCGAGCTTGTTGGGAACGATGCTTTGGCTGAAAAACTCAAGAAAAAATTAGAAAAGGCCCGCAAAGAGACGCAAGAAGCGCTTGCTGCGGGCGCAAATGCTAACGGAGAAAGCGGGGTCAAGGTTGAGAAAACTGTGCTGCTCACCACCACCGACTCCAAAGGTTCGTAAGACAGGCAAGGCCACTTCAGGCAAGTGTTTAGGTTTTGTTCTGGGGTGGTAGATGCTGAAGAGGCTATATTCTCTTCACACTTCCAGGCTAGGATGGATTTACAATAGCCTCAAAAATATTTTTACAATATTTATAGTTGCATTTTGATGATGAATCCTGATCAGATGTACAGAGAAGGCTAGTTGCTGCGATGTGGTAATTCAATTGTCGGTACCGGCCAAGCTATAGATAAATTACCTCTTACATAAAATATTCTCTGTAGAGTAGCACGGGATAATTCAGCCATGAAAAGCTTGACGTATCTTAGCTTTTGAGTTATCATCAGGGTTGGTAGGACTCATATGCTCCTTTCAACGGAGTCGTGCTGAGCCAGGTTTTGGGGCTCGGTTTCAATACAGTAAATGAAACGCAGCAGTTTGTATTACACCGTGTTGAGGTCAAGACGTGAAGTGGAGATGTCACGCTTCTCAGCTTTGGCCTCGGCTGCCCCTGTTAGTCCCGAGTCGATGATGGTAGAAATGTGTCTCTGGGTATACTTTAAAGCTAAATATATTGCTTTCATGAGTTTCTGTTAATATCATGTTACGCCTATGCATCGGTCAAGTGTCCCTGAGTTTCTCAAATCGTGCTTGTTTCTTTTCGATATATCCTCAACTTCAGATGCCACGTTTCAATTGAAGAAAATAATTTTGGTAATTTAAATTATTTGGTTGTGTCGATGTATTTTTTTGTAATATTTTTCACAGATTAAAAATATTTTTATCCGTATGTTTATCGTTGTCTTTATTGAAAAGGGAACTAATATTTGTTGGTGAATGGAATTTTGTCTTTAGATACTAAATTATTCAGTTTAAAAAAAAATTTAAAAAGCGGGTAAAATATACCTATCAGGCACAGTTAAATATTATATGTCCTATTTATCTTCTATGTCCAACGTCAAACCGAAACCAATCCATAACAAACAAGCTGAAAACACTCCATAACATTCCTATTAAAACGCGTCAGGATTCACTCGGCCCATCACATCACTGGAAAACGAACCATCTACGTCATCATCATCATCGAGGCGGATGAAGAAAGTCAAACCCTCAGCTGTAGGTACAGACGGAGGCCGCGACAAGTACTTCCCTGACGACCACAAGTTCAGTCTCAAGCAGATGTTTGAGCAGGAGAAGCAGGGCGGCACCGAGGAATCCGATGCCATGTTTGTGAGGGCTGCGGCTCGGTCACGAAAGGCTTCGCTCGACGACGACTACACGCTCGATGACTCCTTTGTGGACAAGTCCGCACTCAGGGAGGACCGGGCTGGCAAGGATGCCAGGGACAGGATGAAAGCAATTATGGTTCGTGGGAATTTTATGGGGTATTTGTGCTGTCTGATCATATTCGTAAGTTTTTCGTACTTTTTATATTGAAATACTTCTACTGTTATCCGTGTCTGGCTAAATGTTTTTCATCAAAGAAACATTCAAGCCCAGATATAAACTTTCTTTTTTCATATTCGTATTGAGACATGAAAGCTTGGAAGAAATTATAAACTTAATATTCACCAGACCATAGCCTTTTTTAACGAATTAATTTTTTTAAAGTTTTTTGTCAATTTATAATGTCGCCAGTTCCAACCTGTGGTTTATTTTTTAAATTCATGCGGTCGTGGTTTTTGAGTATAGAACTCATGTTATCTTAGTAGGCTAATGATCTTATAACCAAATTAGACCATGTTTATGAGTGCGATATCCTCAAGAGGTATTTGCATAGGCCATAGGCAATAGAGTGAGGTTTGGGGCGTTGCCCCCCTGGGGAGTGGAGGCGTCCCTAGGGGTACAACATTGGGTTACCTCAGCTCCAGGTATGCCTTCAGGACTTCTATCTTTCGTACCCACTTTGTTTCTTACCATTTTCATGAATTCTTTTCTGATTATTCTTCATCTTTTATTTCTCTTCTTTTTCACCGCACTGTTTCTATGCGTAGGGAATCTTGTATGGGAACACACCTGTGCGTAGATGCCACGTTTGCTAAAATTAATACTAGACGGTCTTTTTTCTTTGCTCTCTTGACATCGCATTTCATGTAGCTAGGGAGCTTTAAAATAACTAATGTACTAATCTATATTAAAATAAGTATTTTGACTAATGGTAATATACTACCGTTAAAAATCATTCACTACGCTCTCTTGGTGTCGAACATAGGAATTATTTCATATAAGTCGGTTTTCCCTCCACAGTTTTGCACCATACTAGTGCTTGATTTTTGCGAGTTATTTCTCAGAAAAATCTTATCTGGACCATCCTATATGACTGGAATGCCCCGCACTGAGAAAATTAAATATTTTAGCGTAATACGATTGTAGTCGATCATGGGACTCATGACCTATTTCTTGAAGTTTAAATCACGAGTTCAAATTAATATTTTCACGACTTTTTTTTTTAATTTCTTAACATACTCTTTTTGAACTTCAAATATTGAACTCAGGTTCATATCTCCATTAATCTTATTGTAAACTTTCATAGCACGACTTTTATTCTCATTTTGACAATCCTCAAATGGAACTTGTCTGTGGTGGAACATTAGGTACCGTAAGCCAAGTGCATGTGCCGAAAAATGCGAAAACACGACCCTCATGATTTGGGCACCCCTTCTCCCTCCACAGGATCACCAGCGGCGTGAAGAAGCCCTAGCATCGTGCACGTTCTGTTGCGACAGTAGCCACATGAAGAAGCACCTCATCATCTCACTCGGCTCCAAGAGTTACTTGAGTTTACCCTCGCATGAGAGCCTCGTCGAGGGCCACTGCTTGATTGTCCCGCGTGATCACCTCGCCACCTCAACGCTGCTCGATGAAGATGCCTGGCTGGAGATGATGGTAAATTAGATGCCCTTCGTAATTTCTATAAACTGAAATATCTCTGTGGTGATTTAAACAATACACTCACCTCTAAATTACGAGATGTACGGTGCCACATAGTCTAAGCCCATTAAGCGCTGGAAAATTTTTACTGCTGCGACTTCTTCTTTGTAATATTTAGTGTTCGTAAATGTGCTTTTATTCATCAGGGTGGCTGAGTGATGTTGGGTATGAATACGCTGAACGAAGTGTCGATTCTGACAGCCCGCTCGATTGAGTGCTCTGAAATTGATCGTTTCGTGAGCTGAAGGTTATGAGTCGAACGGTTTGTGAGACAAAACTTGTCGACATCCTTGATTTCTTTTCTTTTTCGTCGACATCTGAGAATCACGCAAGGCTTCTTGAAATTCAGTTCATAATTTTTCGGAAATGTTTAATTTTCTATTGAATAAGTTAAAGAATCAGGTAGAATCGGCTACCAATTGAATTAAGTTATATTGAGTGTGGACTGAAATTTGTTTCTTTTCGTTGCGCCGTGTGTCTGGACGTGCTAGATTTTGTTGCTTAATGCGGTAGTGGAAATTTTCTGTGTCGTTGGAAGATATTTCTTACAATTGCATGTAGAAATTTTGCTAACACTTCTTTTTCAATCTTAGTAGCACCTGGTTGTCTGATTTAAAATACTTCCACACAATAATAGATTAGCTTTGCCAATTCGCTCTCATTGTAGCCAACAGTGCTCTTTTTCTTTTGTTATGTAGTGTATATCCTTTCCTAGACTAACTGATAATTCTGAGTCTGCTTCAGTGAAAGGTTTATTTTCCTATTAACTTCTGGTACTTTCAAGTATTAGTGTGGATTTATAATTTTCTTTATTTTCCAATCGTTTCTTTATTCTTTAGTGTATATATATAGAAATATCTTCATTGCTTTCACTATGTCCTATGTAAGTCACTATGACTCATGTCATTCTGTTTGATTCTTAACACTCTTAAATGTTATTCTGTATCTGTCTCACATTACCACAGGATTATCGCAAGTCTCTAGTTCGTTTCTTCAACGCACGCGACGAGGATGTGGTCTTCCTCGAGTGTTGCATGCATCTACGCCGCCAGCCGCATACGGTCGTGCATTGCCTCCCACTGCCCCGAGAGCTGGGGGATCTGGCCCCCATCTATTTCAAGGTGAGCGTGCAGGGATTGAGTTCTTCTTTTATTTCTGCCTAGTGTCTCCTTGCATACCTTGGAAGAAGTTCGGGGGCCGTGTCGTAGGCCACATTGGTGTATAGCATTTTTAAACGTATCGTGTTCAATGTTCCTGTTAAATGAGAAGCATTCTGCCATGGGTATCGAATCCGGCACCTTCTGTCTAGGAGTTAAGTACGCTAGCATTACGCTACGGAGCTACTGTACATGAAATTGTCTCCATTGGGGGTGACTCTTCACTATTCGTTTGTTTTTTCATCCTAGGCACCATGAGTTCTTTTTTTGGTTTTCAATTCTGTGTTTATTGTTGAAAGTTAACTGTACATTCGTCGACATCTTGTTTGACATCCTAGGAAGGTAGACGTAAAAGCCTCTATCCGAGTGACTCGAATTCCATGCGGAGAAACCTAAGCTGCCCACATCGATTTTTCACATCTGATTTCAGCCAATGCATATCCCAATTCATTATAAGTTGTGCCATAATGATGTTAGAATCGACAACAGAAGTTTCTTCTAATTCTCAAGCTTAAAACATGAGTGTACAGATTGGTATTATACCACAATGATCCCAAGTGCACCAAGAAATCGAAAGTGGAAGAATAATTATTTGTAGATTATAGAAAACCGAGCAGTTTTTATGAGCGAGGGTTCGGGATGCTCCCTCGCTCTGTCGTCACCTCAGTCCTTTGTCCCAATGAATTCTCAGTTATCAACTACTAATGTTCTGCACTGAAGTATAGTTCTAATAAAAAATAGTTTTATTCCAGCTTAGCTGTACCAGATTTTTCATTGAAGAACAGTAGTCTTGAAGGCAATTTATGTGATTACGTGATTACATTGCATAAAACGTAAGATATAATTTAGCTTTTGTGCTTATATTTTTTCTGCTTTTTCGTTTCATTATTCGATATACAACGAAAGAGCGCGTGTACGCAAGTAAAAGTCCCTTTGATGAAATTTAGAGAAAACTAAAATCACTGTTTTATTATAGTAGCTAATTTGATGTAATGTTAGATTTATCAGCTCAATTTAAAGTTTCTCAATTGCATAAACCTTACGAAATTTTCTGATGTTAGTCAATATCTCAAAAACCTGTGAAATTCAATGGAAAACTCAGTCCGCAATTATAGGCAGCGAAAAACTATTTTATTGGTCATTGTTTGTATGAAGAATTCATCCAAAACTGGCGATTCCAACTTGCCGGGTCTGGGGTATGCCGCCTCGTAAGTTTTTATCAATTCTCGAAGTCCTCAGTAATAACTCGTGTTCCATCATACTCGTACGCAACATATTATAACGTTACCCAATATCGTGAAAACTATTAATATTTTTAGTCGGTATCTCAAAATCTTCTGAAATTTGATTGAAAGCTGGATCCACGATTATAAGCAATGAAAAACTTCTTAATTGGTTAATATTTGTTAACATGCACTCTGCACATGGTTATTATATAAAGAAGAATCATTAAGGACTCGAACGAGATTTTGAAAAGATACGAATTATTAGAATTTTTATGAGATTTTCAGACGATATCATGAGTAGAAGGTTGGTACATAGCTCGTTTTTCACTTCGTTTCTCTCCGTATTTTTCGAGAGCTCACAGCGTTCGGATTGGAAAAGCAACTCCACAATCGACCGAGATCTTACTAGGGCCAAGAAATGAATCGATAAAGAAAATTGAATCTATCGAACTAAGAAAAGGGGAGAATGAACTCCAATTACTGAGGGCGGCGTGTAAAATTAAGTTTTGACCCAAGGGCCACGGGTGATCGTTGTACTCGCATTGCATGTACGCAGCTGTGCTCGTATTCCATGTACGCAGCTTTGCTCGCATTGCATGTAAGTAGCTGTGCTCGCATTGCATGTAAGTAGCTGTGCTCGCATTGCATTCGCGCAGCTGTGCTCGCATTGCATGCACGCCGCAGCTGTGCTCGCATTGCATGCATGCCGCAGCTGTGCGCGCATATGTGACTTAGTGTAATTTAATGCTATTGTTGCTGTCCAGAAGAAAGGGGGTTAAGTATACATTTGATTTGAAATAGGTCTCCTGAAAACCTACAAAGCAGAAGAAAACTAAATTCTCAGATTATCCGAATAAGTGTACTACTCACATTGACGAGGCGTCGTTCAAATACTGTTTAGTTTTTGTTTCGAGACAATGGTTGTAACGCATAATTCTTACTAAAAGCCAATTGACTACGAGCAGAAAGCGATCCAGGAGAGTGAGAGCGAGTGGAACCAGAACGTGAAGCTCGTGGATCTGAAGGGCAGGGACGTGCGACGTGCAATTCCACGTGGCTTCCCTTACTTTGCTGTCGACTTCGGCACATCGCCAGGCTACGCACACGTCATTGAAGACGAGGCTTCGTTTCCAAAACACTTCGGCCAGGTGAGCGTTCCCAGAGTTGTGGAAGGCGACCGCCATGTGGGTAGGTCGGTGTACAGTAACATTTTGTTTTTTGTACTTCTCAGCTCGAGCTGTATTTTTCATACATCTCATGTGCCGTGAAGAGTAATTTCATTCGCTTTCCAAGTTTGGAAACCTTCACTCGGGCTTCTCAGTATTTGGAGTAGACACCTTTTAGTCATGTTCAACATTCCAAGCAAAGAAGTCCCACTCCCGTTCTATTAATGCTGAATATTAGGACCTCGTAGTCTGGATATTGAATCTCTCATTTTATAATTTGATATAATATTTACTGAACTATAATTTGAGAACCTGTTGCATAAACTCCAGAACATGAAGGCCTGAAATAACTAATAAATATTAATGTTTAAGATAGCACAACGCAGTACATAATCGCAAAGAAACATAAAATTTCTGCAGTCATCTAAATTAAAATAATGGAATATAATACGGGCGCTGGCGTACGAGGTATTAATTGTGTAGAAAAGATGTAGACATATTTTATAGAAATAAAAACTTGCTGTATGCACATTGTTTACTTTTTCGTTTTGTGTAAGAACTCTAGCAACACTAATTTTTTTCAATTTGGCACAAGACTTCGGTGTGAATTAGCTCCAACTGTCATCAGGCGACTTTTAAACATGAGCGTTCAAAAGTGGTAGTGGTACATCAAGGTGCAGGATAATTCTGTTTTGATTATTGATGAGCATGAATAATCACAACAAAATTCAAGATGCCGGTTTATTTTGCTACAATTAATGAACATTGACAATCGCAACAAAATTAACCGACATCTTGATGTCCCTGGTGTATATCGAGTAGTAAAGTACCCTGATGTACTCTGATGATGGTTGGAACAAATACACACAAAGTTTGGGCCAAATTATAAATTTAGTCTTGCTTCAGTCTCCACACGACACGAAAAAGTAAATACGTATCCAGCATTTCAACAAAGTATTTTAAATTCATGCAGGAACAATTACTTTTCGCATTGTAACAAGCTAAATTGTCCTCAACAATTACTTTTTCTCTTTTTAAATAAATACATAGCATAAATAAATAAATTATGCTTAATAGAAACCTCTTTCCTTAATTATAAACTCGTTAATTAATCCAAAAATTTATTTATTCATTTTCTAACAATTACTAATCCTTCATTAAATATGTATCGAAAGCTCGAAAAACATTAAGCTCCCATCTTTCAGTCTGTGGTGGGTGGGATGCTGGACGTTGAGACACAGTTGTGGAGAAAGCCCAAGCCGGAAAACTTCGACCAGCAGCGTCGGAAGGTCCTTGCCTTCGCCAAGGATTACGACCAATTTGATCCAATGTAGGAGACTTAATCTGTCGGCGTGATGGTGATGGTAATCTCTTTCACTGGTCTCATCTGAAACAGCAGAAAAGTAAAACTGTACGATCTTGGATGTGAAAACTGAGCAAATAAAATTAAATCAATTATGCTTACTTACAGAACCTATCAAACGATGCAGAGCACACATGCTGATAATGTACAGTAGTGAACTGATAATCGACACGAGCTGAGTTAGGCATGCTTCAAGAAATTTATTCATAACATTTTTGAGCTTCCCATTTGCTATCTCATCTGAAAGTAGAATTTTGTTATTACAGTAAACTTATATTCCCATTATGCAAATGCAGTTACTCCACTTGCAATAACCTTGTAATAGTAAATTTTACTTGGTTTCTGTACAAACAAATAGGTGGTTATTACTCCACCTCAAAGAGTGTTTGTTCGCCCGCGATATCTTAGTCAACTTGACTAGGAATGATCTATTTACTTCATCGAAAAATTCTACCTTACCGAGATCACAGGTCGTATCATGGCTACGCATGATCGCGCCAACTTTCGAAGTTCGGCGTACGNCTCATTACTTGAATTTTATTGAAGAGATTGACATTCAGCGTATTTAGCTGGGTCAAGATCTACGTTTTGTAGTTAGTTACTGTCCCCTAAAAAGCGTATAAATCGAGTCCAGGTTACGTTTACTTTCACAATCACAATAAATAAATATTTCAGGTTGAGCCCTATATCCTATTTTAAATCAAAATATACAGCAAGCTCTTTAAAAGTTCATTGCTGGGCATGCAAAACTTAGAAACTAATTGCTTGGAAAAGAAAATTAAAAACGATTAAAATTATTTAGTAGCATTATACTCACGCTACACTAGATCCTTGCACTTCTGTTGATTTTGTCGTATACTTCGGGAAAAGCTTTGGTTGTTCCTGGCAACTCGAGACGAAGTTTGTCGTACAAGCTGTGATCGAACATCTCACGAAACTCCTCGCGCGTCATATAAGAGTCAGCGTACAGCATCTGAAATCTAAAAGGCGGGTGTATTAACCCATGAATTGACCACTTATTTTCTAAATGAACGAGATATTGCGTAATGTACTAATAATAGTAGTGGTATAGATGTAGCGTTTCAGGGACTCAGAAAGTGGAGGGACTATTTAGTATAGGCTGTACAGAACGGGGAATCTATGTACAAGGTGTGTACCCACACAGGGTCTCCTGTGCACAGAACCTCAAGTTAAAATGAAGATGAAAAAATTACAAATAAGAAATAACGAAGAAAGTGTGAAAACTGAAGTAAGCTGGGCATGAAAGACCGAAATCCCTAAGGCCTACATATTTTCGACTGAAATAACCTAACAGTGCCATACTGGATAATCGGTGCTTGTAATTATCTATTGCTATTAGGGTGTACTAAATAATGTTAGGCTGAAGTTTGAGAAATAGCCCATACTTTCACACATCTCGCCCAGCGTATCAAAAGAGTTGGTCGCAGTGCTATGCGAGGAATAAGGGTTTTTATGGAAAGGGTGAAAAGTTATTCCCTGCAGAGACTTTCACCAGCAATAGTAGGAGTCGCGTTAGAATAAGGGAAGAGTAATTGATTTCCAGTACAATTGGGGTCGAGATATTGTGCTGTCACACGAGTAACATACGAATAAATAAAGTTTTGAGGAGGAGGTATGGTCGGGTCCCTGTGAACAATTATGAACGGACTAAAATGAACTCTATGTTTCAATACATACCTTGACAAGAATCACTATTTAGCCACTGTTACTCTCAACTTACCCTTTTTTATCACGCACAAATTTTTCGACACGTCTCGTTGTTTCAACTGGATGGAAATTTTTGACATGAGGGACTCCGTAGGTGCCGATGTCGACGTACAGGCTGTCCTTGCCAGACGCGGGCTGCAGCATGCCGGGCCTCGATGGCAGGATGAAGGGGCACAGCCATATCGGGTAGATCTGTCCGTAGAATGGAATTC
>VOMN01028230.1:0-17674 GCA_014899125.1 Orchestia grillus | reverse complement strand
ATACCTCATTTAGACAATTCAAGACTAATCTTGAGGCCTACTTTCCTTCGCTATATTGAAATAATGTGCGTAAATCTGTGTACGTAGACCTTCGAGGATATATGTTCAAATATGTTTTATATATATATATATATATATATATATAGATTCAGATATATACATATATACATATATATATGTATATATCCTATATATATATGGAGTTCACTCATGAGTTCCTATATCCTATATTCCTTTGCTTGATTACTATCACATACCATTCTTGTAACTTTAAAGTACTTCTCTTTTTAATAGGAGTATACATACGTAAGCCTTGTAGCTTATTCGGGCCCACATGTGGTATATATCCTGATACCAGTTCTTCGTCATTCCTCATTTGATTGTAAGCCTGAAGCTGATGTAAATTACTTGTGGTAAATAAATGTTTGCAAATGTTTAGCATTGTGATATCATATCAATCTTTGATGGCCGGATGGTAGAAAAAATTGCGAACAACACTTTTCCCATGACAATGAAGCGTCTCTGGTGCACACTGCAGCGAGTGACTTCATTCTTTAATTAAGTCTCTAAACATTCACCGACTACACCCAATCAAAACAATTTTGACTTGGTGAGATATGGGCTCAACTACGGCAAGGAAGCCAGGCATAAAGTATACTTTATTTGTGATACATGCTCATTTAATTCTATTCCGAGCGACATTTCGTAACTGATTAGGGTTTGTTTTGACGAAAATAAGAACTTTATGCAGAAAATTACCATGACCTTTGCTGTCAAAGCCGGGTAATCAGCTGTACATGTCCTTTTTTGTGGCAGTCCTTGACATGAATGTATGCTTTAAAATATCATTTCTGTAGGATACCATGGAAATCATTGAACTTATTCGGACCCACAAGTTACATATAATAGAAAGATAGAAATGTTCTATGAAATACTGTTAAGGAATCTATTTATGTCTAAAATCTTTAGCTCATGTAGCGGTTGTGGTAATAAATTGTTTGAAATTTTTAAATATAGTTTGACAATTCGATATCAAGCTAAAAATTTAGGCTCACTGATTAAATTACTGTTGGTGAACTAAAGATGAAGTTTAACGGTGACGCTATCGAGTCACGTTAAATTAAGCTATTATGAAGATTTAAATAATTTATACCTGTTCATGTTTCCGGAAGTAACATTGAAGTGAAGGTTCTAAGGTTATTGCTGACATTTGGATTCCAACGCGTCAGGCTTTACAGGGACAGCGCGTAACGTGTAGATTGAGTTGTTCCATCAATCATGGCAACGACTAGGAACAGCTTCTTGTCAACTGTCTTCTAAACATTTTAGGGTGCGTATGTGAAAGATTCACTGTTACATTTTTTCTACGGTCAGTTCACGATTCTAATTCCAAAATAATCAATTGCGTTTGGTCAATTTTTGTAGACCTTGTATATGAATCTACCTTTCTGTTTAGGAGTATAAATCGATTGAGTAATGGATGTCTTGAAACTATTTGTCCAAGTGATCCATTCTTAACCTAAAGTTAGTGCAGCAAAACTGATTGCCGCTGCTGCAACAGATTAAAGAAGAAACAACGATGAAAAGGAGTAAGTACGTATATGTTTGAACAATTTCCATAGTAAATCATGTGTGCGAATGTGAAGAAGAGATGATATCAAACAAACCATAGAGGACGCTGTTACTGGTCGAATGCTGCTCTGCGCGAGTGGTGCATGCTGGCGCCGTGCTGACCCAGTGCTTCTACTATCGGGAACTCAGAGCCTGAGTCGAATTTTCAATGCGAAGCCATCAAGTGGATACTATTGTACACCAGAGAATCTTTCACTGCGTCGCTTTCTTCCGTTTCGGTTGCGCTTGTAACCTTTGTTCTGTTGTTTCTTTTTAAGCGTCCCAAATTGCGCTCGAAATTTATTCACTTCATTCTTTGTCCACGAGCCGTTTTTGTCGCTCTCAAACTAATCGGGTACGAGTCTTTGTCCGTAAGCCGAAATATAGCTGCAAAACCTTGTTTAGCTAAATTCATGTAATTAAATTTAATCAAAGTATAAAATTATACTCCACATGAACTGTGCAAACTATGAAAAAGACTGTACTTTCCCGAGTAAGCTTGTGATATCTATCAGTCGTCCCTGGATAGAGTGGAGTTTACTCACAGAGAGGTAAATCTCAGGAAATTTAGCCGAGTCAGCTCGTCGTCTCAAACCAGTCACTCTAATGTGGAATTTGGTTTGATTATAAATTATTTTCTCATAAAGTATTCAGCCTCAATTTGAATATAAATATTGTGATTGCAAATGTTGCTCGAACTACTTAGCAAAGAATCACTCATGTATATTTTATATTCACGCAAACCAGTCCCAGTTTAAACTTTTATGAGCTGAATAAATATATGAGACAGATAATAATAAATTAAAAATTTTACGAATGTGTTTTTGACTTGGTTACTGAATGAATGAAATAGGTGTGTAAATTGTTATCAAACGCTGTTTCTTAGCACTGTAGGGTACGAAATGTTATACTACTACCTTTCAATTTCTTTGATAATTGCAGAACAAAATGCAAAATACTGTTCACTTTTGAATGTTTTGCATTTACCACCAACTATCTTGCTTGAAATGTTTGATGAACTTGATAGGTATAAATAAATGTATAACTTGAAACAATTTTTGTAATAAAGGTAGATGTAACACTCGTAATTTTACTACTCAATTTATTTCGATTCTGAATTAATTTTCAATCGTTGATTTTGATCTGAAACTGCTTGTGGAACAAGATTAAACGCTCTAGCCTAACAATGAGAAAGAACTACAGCGAGAGACGTGAGTGATTGCTCACTTTAAAACGATTTTTTTATTAAACGTCTCGTAAACGAACATATTTAAAACTTCAACAGAACACAAATTCTAGTTAGAAAAGTAAAATTTTGAGACAAAGTATGTAACTTTACTAGTAAACGGCTTCATATACGTTTAAATCATATACGGGCGTGACTGAGAAATACAATCATTAATGCGAAACAACTTTCAACCGACGATTATGGTATTTTCCATACACTTCGTTAGTGAATTAATTGTAAAACTTTTCAGACGTTTTAAGAAGAAACATCAACTTAGTTCGGCATGGAATTGGGCGGTTGGTCACGGATGGACCATCGTAGCATATAGTCACCTAAAGGACTTCGCCCAAAAGTTAAAGAAGTATCTGAATATCTACGGAAACGAATAAATCAGCTGAATTCTCAGGGAAAACGAATAGAACGATTGATACGTAAATTATCTTATGTTCTACAATTGTTTCAATAAATTAGTTTCAAATCTAAGGAATATGGTTCAACTGTTAACTTAACAAAGTCAGGTGCTCCACACAGATTTATCTTCGGTCTCGTCAACTTTTGATGTATGGAACTTGACTGCAATAGGATCAAATGTTTCATACCCCGTAAAACTCCCATGTACTGCACAAAAACCACGTTGGAAATCGTTTAAGCTCTGCCAAAGAACACTTGGAAATTGGTCATGCATTCTAGAACACTGTTAATTGGTCTGATGAAACCAATGTTGAATTCTTGGGTCGTAACTCGGCTCGACGTGTGGAAGAACCGAGGGATAGGCTATGAGAGACATACATAATACTACCCCAACTAACTGTGACGCATGGAAACGATTATTTAATGGTTTGGGATTGATATACAGTACATGGCATTGGTGGATTTCATATCATTGACGACAAAATGGATAGGGTCACAGTCCAATATTGGAGAAGAGTCTTACTCCTAGTGGGACGCATTCTTTCGGAAAACGCAAATGCACGTTCCGGCTAGATAACGACCCGAAATACGGGGCAAAGTTAATTAAAATCCAAATGGCGGGTGGAAAACAAAGTCAATGTTCTCCCTTGGCCAAACTAATCCACAGACCTCAATCGTAGCAAACTTCATAAGGGAAAATTGAAGAAGAAGGCTCATCAGAAAAGCCCGATGAATTCAGAAGAACTGAGGAAAATATACGTTGAAGATGGACTCAAATACCATCACAAGCATCCAAACGCATAATTCCATCGTATGAAAACTATCTCCGGGCAGTAATTACCAACGAAGGTTTCGTAACTAAATTTAAAAGAACAATTCTGTTTTGGATGAATACCTTTGCCCCTCCCAGTATCAAGTTATGTGTCTGTGCGAGACCATGAAAATGTTAAAGAATTTTTTAATGTTTTCACATCACATTATTAAATATACAATGTGTGTGAGTTCTACGAATATTGCTAGCTAGATGTTTGATAAAAATGAAATCTCGTGTTTCATTCCTGATGTCCACTCCCAAACTTTAGTGTACGATGTTAACCTAAATAATATTGAGTTTACCTCATGGAAACTGTTTCATACAACTTATGCACTGTATGTGCAGATACTAGATGCGAAGAGGCTTATCAAATAAATTGTTGAACTTAGCGTAACTGATAAACATTATCTATACTTTTTCGGATACTCTTGAAAAAGTAAACTCGTACATTTCGCGAATTATCTTTTTTCCTTTTCTCTTTTCCTTCAAGCGACGTATTCTGACGTATTTGTTCTGGTGTCCGGCTTTTTTTCGCGAGAAAGCAACAACGAGACGTGCTAATTTCAGTGGCGTTAGGCGTCTCCCGCCCATTTTTCGGCTTAATCCCTCCTTAAAATACACACGAGATGGTCTATCGACTGAAGGATCGCTTTGTCTTCCGCCTCGTTGGCACGAGCGGCAAGTGCTTCATTTCAGCGGCCAAACGGGCCATGTTAGAGAGCAGTCTGACCTTTCTTCCGATTAGCGACGAAATTTCCTAGAAGGGATATTTCCCCTCTTAATTAACACTGCTTTATTTCAAAGCTTCATTCTAGCTGTAGAAAAATGAAAGGAGCCTGGTTATTCATTTTTAAAGATTATTAATTTCAACGCACTTACATCTAATGATGCCTTAGAGCTTGATCCAGATTCTGTATTTTTTCTATTAATTTCAACTTCATCACGCAAGAACAGGTTACAAAATTAGGGTCGATATTTTCTGATTCAACAATCGAGATGAATTGATGCTTAATGCTAAGTCTACCTAGATTTTGTAAGCTATGAATATGTGTATATGGTGAAACGCCAAACATATGTATATATAAAATCAGAAATAATTCTACATAATTCTAAGTTGCACAGAGCGAAAATGAAATACGACTCTGAAAGACGAAACACAACGTACAATGTTTAAGGCATAGAATAATTAAATTAATTTGTGATTAATGGTATCAAAAGAAACTGTATGTTCACATATTAGTAGTTTACATTGTCGAAAGTTGACATATTTTATATTTCTCTTTCTAATCTCTATATTAAAAAAACAAGATTTACAAATGAGGTAAATAAGTCGGTATGAAGGGCAAACAGCACTTCCAGTTTAGCAGACAGCTAATATTCCTGCAAACACGGAAACTTTTGTGCCCCAGAAAAAAGGCAGAGCCAGTGGAAAGTTTTGGATTTTGCATCAAAGTACGATAATACCATATGAAAAACTCTGTACATTCTGTGTGCGTACTTCAGCATAGTTCAAGGCTCAGATCTAGTCTATTCCGCTAATTGCCCTGTAGTATTCGATATTTTGCGTCGTGCTATGTGGAATAAGTATTGGAATAATTGGTTCTACTCGGCTAATTTTTACACATTGGATTATGAGCCCTTAGAAATCGATGACACTTATACCATGCACTAGAATTAACTCAGGATTGTGTACGAAAAAAAGTCGGTTACAAATTCATACATGAACCGTACATCCTGTGGGGCTCAATTACCGGCTTAGAAATATCTTTTATTGTTGAGTAGCTGAGAAATAGCATAGCGTAATGCATAGGTGAATTGAAACCTATCCAGCTGTTGAGAAATGCCCTTTGGTAGCCGTTACTCCGCTCCGACGGACGGAAATTTGGAGGCGAATGATGATAGACTTCGAAACTGATTACATTCACGAGGCCACGATGGATGAGCACGTGCATCGAGGTAGGTAGGGTAATGACGAGGTCGTAGATTTTGTTATTGATCACATCCTCCAAGCCAAGAAGAACGCCGGGCTCATCATGTGAGGCAGGGTTTTGACGAGGTCATAGACTTCGGTATTGATTACATCCCCTAAGCCACGAAGGTCGCCATGTTCATCAAGAGAGCCAGAGTTACGGCGGTCGGAGCAGCCTGCGGGCCTTTGAAGGCGAGTAGATGCTGGCGGTGATAGCCGAACAAGGACGGTCCGTTGTCATGACAACCGCCCCAGACGAACTTCTGATGAAGTTCTGATTTTGGCTCACGTGAGATATCGCGTGTTTAGTTGCGATACACTTACGCTACTTTCCCACAATCGGAGAGATATTTTTGGCATAAGCAGAGACGCTCTAAAGTTATGATGGTAAATATGAATCTTGTGATGTGATTGATCCTCTTTTACGGTTGATGTACGATCAGTTGATGATTCTTTTCATAGAAACCGTTATTGCTGTAACGTGACAATGCCTCTACGAAAAGAACCCAAAACCTGTTGCTTCTCAAACAAAATATGGGGGACTTATAGATGTGCTAATCTTAGTGTACTAGTATAATAGCTCTTTCATGGTACTCAATAAATTTATGCATCTGCACCTGTTTATTATTGTTATAGAGAGAGACCAGTCAGACGCAATGGTAACACGTGAAGATGCTACCGCTAATATCAACGACAGTACGAGCTCATTACGAGCATATGGTTCGGATCTCAACACACTGCATATTTTGCATGTTACGTAGAAATATTTTTTTAATGTTACCGTAGTCAAGGTGCAACTTACTCAGGAAAGATATGTCCAAAAGTATCGAAAAAAGAAACAAAGGAATAATCAAGTGATTCAGCTGTGAAACTTTTGTCTCTTAGGTAAATAAATACAATTCTCAAAAAATGAAAAAGCCCAAACTCAGAGAAATAAAAGAACGATGAAATTTCAGGCAAAGATTCCTCCTAATACTGTTAAGATGTTCGTTTATGCGCTATTTTACATTGGAGTTACGCTATTTTGCAGTGTATTTGCGTTAATTTACAATGGATTTGCGTTATTTTACAGTGAACAGAGAATTATCTCAGGTATACCATATTTTAGACGGGTTGGATATTCATTTGAATTCGGTACG
This sequence comes from Orchestia grillus, assembly GCA_014899125.1. Lineage (NCBI taxonomy): Eukaryota > Metazoa > Arthropoda > Malacostraca > Amphipoda > Talitridae > Orchestia > Orchestia grillus. The sequence continues at coordinate 10,502 of VOMN01028230.1, read as the reverse complement.
TAGGCATATCATAATGTGTTAGAAATAAATCTTCAAGTGAAATGATGGCTTCATACAAATCTGGTCAAATAAATAATAGAATTGAGCGTCATCAGTATGTACCGGATTAGTTGCTTCCCCTGCTATTAACTCATCATCCATGATCGTTCATGCTTACTTTTTGTGATAAGCTAGAGTGTATTTTTATTTATTTTTATAGTAGTTATTTAGCACCGAAGCATAGATACTGATAACTAAGTAGAGCAGGTCTCAGTCAAAATACATCGCTCGACGGTTGGAGCTTATTCAACCGAAAACTTGGCCAAAAAAATAATATTTTCAGAATTTCTTCAACTGATAATATAAAATATATAATCAAGACGTCCTCTGTTCCATACCATACCTACCTTTGATGTGGATGTATGTTTGTGGTGACTTGATCAGGTTCACTGAATCTGTCTTCGAAACGGCACGAGTAATTCAGCGCGTGATTGGTAGAGTGCGAATGTTAATTAACTTACGGTACGAGCGGGTTGAAGGCATTGGAATGATATTTATTTTGCTACGCATCAAATTGGCGCTGGAAAATATTTTTATGAATTGTGATAGATAATCTAGTAATCAGGGTATTTCTGACCTTTGTATGCATTATTTATTTAACGAGGAGTTTTCCAGGTTTCGAAGTCATACGTATCTATAATACAAGGCTTGAGGCATCAGAAAGATAATAGATCTATACTTGAGACTTTTAAAAGACTCCTAGGTTACAAGAAAGTTAAGATGTTTCTATCGCATCATATGAAAAAATCGATCAAAGTTCTCTCATGGTACGATAAAGACATCTTGGTACCCTGGAACATATGTTATTTCATACTACACATCCTATCGGAACGCTTTTTGAACATCCTACTGAAACGCACTTTCGTTTATGGTAATCGTGAGCTTTGTAATCTCAAGGATTTATTGCCTAAACTAATTACAACGGAAGAAACAGGGGATCCCTAAACGTAGCCCGGTCGACAAAATACAAGAGAAGAACAAGATAGTGTACAATACTCAGCTTGTCGGTCCATGCTGGGTTGCAGAGATGAGGAGCACGCATTACGACTACCTCTGCCAGGTAGTCGTCACAATAATAATGTAAACACTCAGGAAGAAGATTTCGGTGAAATGAACGCTTGATGAATGTGAAATATTCTACAATCTCTGTTTCCACGATCCAGAAGTAGGAAGTGGAGAATGAAAGAAGTGTAGCCATCACTGGCCATGATGGTATTGGGGAAAGCTGCTCGTGTTACTTTTTTATTTTCACACCATCACAGAACAAGGATCAATAAGTGAATGGGAATTTTCCATCCCTTTTGCAATAGATAAATTCGTTGAAAATCGCATGATGGAGACTACAGCTAGGTGTGGGGACGTAGACTTGAGAAGGAGTGCTGAAGTGTGTGAGGAGAAGCACTGAATGCGCCTGCGGCGTGAAATTAAGGTGCCGAAGCTCGCTTTCTAGTACTAGTACAGGGGGTGACCTGCACACTGCCCAGAGTACGGAAGTGCTATATGGTCTGGACGAATAGCGCAGATCATTTACAGAACAAGATAAGGCTTTAGAATAGAGACATGCTGTCCACGCTGCAAGAACAAACGAACATCAATTAATCAGCTGTCAAACAGCTCTGACACAATGATGATGTATTTTATAGTCAGTGCTCCATTTGGCGGCGTGACCGTCCTTTACTCACACAGTCAAAACAGAGCACTAATGCAATATTTTCGAATTCATAGAAAAGTTTAGATGCTGTACGATCTTGCATCATGAAACGCCAAATTAGTACGGCAATGCCATTTTAATAAGATCACAAGTCCCCGTGACTGAAGGCACAATGAAGAATTTGTCGCCAGACTGGGTCAGAATTAGCGAACCCGTTCAGCATGTAAAGCTTGTCATGAGGGAGCAATTAATGAGCTTGTTCATAAAGAACGATTTATAGATATTGCTGTGCATCACGTGCATGAATATAAGAAGGCACGATGACGATTGAACGATGGAGAACTACTGCAGCTTGAGTCTTTAGTTGAGGTCACATTAGTAGACGGAAATATTCCTTTTAAACCAACCACACTGCAAGAACTCGTGATCAACAGAAGGATGACACAAATAGAGATGACGACAAAATTGAAGGCTCAGACCTCATTGGCGTAGCTGTTTAAATGCTTGAAGATATTGTATGCAAGTTGAAATAATACAAATTAATGAAGGTTTGAAAATATGCATTCCTGCCTATATGTATAAAAATAATGCCCATTTTTTACATTTATTTAATTTCCATATTTTGTTCAGATGCATAAAATAAGGTAAGTATTAATAAATTGTTTCCAATTATCACTTTTATATTTTCTTCGATAGGTTATATAATACATCTAAAATACTTATTAATGAATTAACTCTGACTCTGTGACATGATTCCTTACAAAATATGAAAATTCAGGGAGAAATCCGTGCTTCAGTTTATAACGAGTTTTTCAGATCCCAACTTACCGTATAAATGTAGAATCTCATTTATCGTAATGACCAAGTTTGTGATGATTTAATATTAATAATACTTGAATGAAAATGTATGACATATTGATTTAAATCTTTTAACAGCCTTGTAGCACCAGGAGTGGCAGACCTCGTAGCCCTAGAAGTGGCAAGCCTCGAAGCATCAGGAGGGGCATGTCTGGTAGCACCAGGATTAGCACACCTCATAGCTCCAGGATTAGGACCAGGAGTAGCGAACACACCTCTAGGAGAGGCTGAGAGATATAAATAAAAAATCTCATAAATTAAACTTTCATAAATGAACCTGTTAAAGGCTCTGCTCTCACTTGCCTCTTTCTCAGTTGATTTTTTTGTGAATGTTGATATTCATGGTTTTATTCTGAACATGCTTCAAAACAAATACAAACACCAAAACCCTCATCCAGGACTTAATGGATGATCTAATAGGTCCAGGATGCAATTCGGTTTGCAGGAAAGTAGTCATTGGTGAGCTTGAAAGAAGTAGTTCTTCATCATTACAATGGTAAGAGCTACAATGTAAAAGTAGCTAAACGTACATGGAACAAATTTGACTACAAAATAATGCTTCATTCGCTATGTTTTCCAGACCCTGGTCTTCATTTTATTCCTTGTTTACGGGACTGTAAGGCTGTTTAGATGTTTTACTCTGACATCATTAAAACTTGAAAATGAGTTGTATAATTATTTTCATTCCAGATTCAACGATTTTAAGAAATAGAGCATTAATATGCCTTTTAAGGAGTTTAATGAGGAGCTAAGCAGCCGCGAAGTTTGGGTTGATGACAAAATATTTCCATAGCAATGGGCTGTTTAAATTTGAACATGAATTCTGAAATTGCACATTACTCATGCACCAACCGGCTGTTTCATAGAAGTTAGAAAAATTCCTGAATATTGTGTGAATGGATAGATTCCTGACATTTCAAATCTGCTAAAAGGAAGCTAGGCTGAGAATTGGTTCTTGATTTAGAAGGAGAAAATGCCCTATTTATACGTATAAAAAAATGTGCTTACTGGGCTAACATTAGACTGAAATCAATATATGTAAATTATCGGTCGTGTTACTTTTAATAGTTTCTCTGTGAAATACAATAAAAAATGCTTTGTAACAGCTTTTAAGTATTTAAAACCCATCAGTATGATCTTTACAAACTAAGATAGCAATGGCTCGTGCCTTTCTTTAGTGGAGTATAAAATTAAATACACTTAACCTTCTAAATATTTTTCCTTATGCTCATTTTTTTAAAATTGGATTCGACTACATGGACGTGAACAATAACCAGCTGACATTTGGTTTTGGTAGAAAGTTGAAGTCTCATCATGATATTTGAAGACGACCAGGGAGGAAAGCAGGATAATTCGAAAGCCTAACTCATTATATTTTGTTTTTAAAGGCAAATGGGGCTAGTTGTTTTAGATTCAGGTAATAAAAAGTCACGCTATGGCGTCTCTTCATCGTAATACAAACAATAAGAGTATATGCTAAAAGTTATGTCCATCAACGATTTTGTGGCAGAAAATTTGATTTGGCACAAACATGCATATGTCCTAAAGCCAGACATGTGTAGTGCCTTCTCTTCAAGGTAGACCTTGCCTCCCCTGATTGACATGTAGTAGAAGTTGCATTTTTCCGATATGAAAAATCATGAAAATAGTTGAACATTACATTGGTTTGTATGACCATGAAACTAAGAGAAGGAAAAGTTTGTCTTATCCTAGTGAATGTTTTTATGGTGCCAACCCTGAGGCAAACACTTGGCAAGTACCTGGTTAAAACTGTAATAACGTAAGTATGAAGTTCAAAATACTCCTAACACATATCATTCAATAAAGTAGGGCTGTAATTTTCCCCTTCTTCATTTGTTTCTGATTTTTTCTTAATGAAAGTACAGTTCTTCAAAATAAATACAAATAGCCGAAGTTTACTTCCAACACCTAAGACGTTCAAGAACACTATGCAGGGAACAGCTCGTGTTAGTGGGCTTAAAACAATTGATTTTTCATCATTACAATGGCAAGCGTTACAAAGAAAAAGTTACTAAACATTCTCAAAGACAAATTTGACCGTTAAATAGGTAAAGCTTCAACCATAATGTTCTCCCTGCCTTGCTCTTCTGCTTATTACTTGTTTATGAGACTTAAAGGCCATTTAAATGGTCTTATACCTTCATCATGAGGTATTAAAAATGATATTTTCTTTCCAGAAGTGAAGATATCTAGACGTGGAGTGCTGAAGCACAATTGACAAATTTTTTGAGGAGCTTCTCCATTTCCAACATAAATCCTAGAGCATGGATCATTTTTACGCGAGCCTGATGTGACTAAAAAGGGACAGGGATTTTTCTACATTGTTTGAATGGTGAGAGTTCTATGATTCATGTATGGAAAAAAAACTATGTTGAGATTTGGCTTTTCAGTAAGAAGCTAAAATATTTTACCTTTATTCATAACAAACATCATACTCATGGGGACAAAACGAGATTACTTTATTTGGAAAAACTTCAGTCATTCCAAGTTTTACTAACTTTCAACATGAAATTGAACCTAAAATTGAATATTCGTAGGTCTGGCAGCGTCTGAATGTCAAGCCTTCGAAAGTCATTAACATGCACAGTATCATCACAGCTATTACTACCTAATTGTTAAAAACTATGATTCCTGATTACAATGATACTCAGTTAATTGATACAAGTAAAAACGATAAAAAGTTGGTATTTTTAGTCTTACTGTAAAATTTATAAGCACTTTGATTTTTTCATTTAATGGTCGCTCAACACTAAATTTCAAAAACATATGAACTCGAAATTTTACAATACCTTGGTCATACAGAACGTTTCCTTTTTTAATTGGCAGTTTGTTTCAACAATTTCTTTTCATTTCTGAAGGAGGATAGCACCAAGTTGTAAGCAAAATTTGAGAAATGTTGAGTACGTACATAATAGTTTTGTAATTATTTGCACTTCTTCAAATCGTTATTACAACACACTTTAATCTACGCAGAAGTATGATTCTTTGAGAAATTATAAAGCAATAAATTATGACACTCATTGGCTATTATTATTGAAGCTCTTCATCAAACACCTCTTCATTAACACCGCTTGATGCGTATGTGAGGAGACAATTTTTTCAAATCAAGTGTTAGCCAATCATAGTGCACAAAGCAACGAAGGGTATGACGTCTTATACACTTCGGAAAAGTAATTATGATTCTGTTCATTCATTGGCCACTTGCTTGTCACGCGTGATCATGTATCAGTATTCAATGAGATCGATTAAAATATCGGTAGACGCCATGTCATTTTCTACTTGATCTGTAGAATGGGTAAAATTTGTAACGTAGAAACGTTGTGTTGTTGAAGACTGCTCGGGAGAAAAATTCTGTTTTTTCAGCACAATAAATAATGTACGAATATTAGTCATTTATGATGAATAGTGTGTCCTGAAAAGTATAGACACTATATAACACGATTCTTTAAGATTTGGATGCATAGGATGCATATTTTGTTTTTAATCAAGGGCTTGTCATACGAAGAAGGGGAGACGCTGTCACATAGGCGTTCAAATCTCGTCCAAAGACGACCTTAGGTCGATCGAAGATACACGGCGGGGTCTGACGCTGTTTTCCTGGCGTTGTACATTGCAGCTTATCGCTTTTGAATGAGGCACGTTCTAGTCTTTCTAAAGGTCAGATGCTTTTTTTATAGAGACTTTAGAATTTCATGCGTCATGCTTGTACGCTACAAAAAATACTCACTATATGTTTAATTTTCATTCACCTGAATGCATATTATCAGTCGGAAAATGCCTTCATCTTTTGTTATATATGTTCTGTTGGGAGGTGAGATGAAAATATAATTCTGTTTTCATCACCTTCAACTGTCCCGACTCCGCATATGAGTTAATTACAAGCTCGCTTTCCCACCTCGCGTTTTCTTTCTTTCCACTACGCGTGATCAATTTTTTTGACAGCATCCCATATAAGGACGAGTGCTCCGTGAAAATTTAAACAAGAAACTAGCTATGTAATTCTGCGAATGGGTGTGGATCCTGTGCTTCATTTGTGAACTTTTCTACGAGTGCGTAACAGGATCGTTGGTGAAATTGTTACAAGCTGCGTTTTAGAGCCACGGGTTGTGCAAATGTCTGTATACATACATTTTTCCTTCAAGCTCATTAGCTTCTAAAGATGGAAAAAATTGGAAACGGGATTAATGAGTGTTCTGTTAGCAAAGTAAATAATACACGGTGTGTTATAACGTTCTTTGAATATATTCTGTTGAAAGGCAATGGACTTGAATTTTTATGGAATACTTGTTTGTGTCATCGGAACACAAAAAGACTACTAATTTAGCAATAATTGACTAAGGAAATTGTGTCAATGAGGTAAAGAGCCGATCAATTTGAGATTCAGTTCGATCACTTACCGTTCACTTAGGGTCATGCTGGTTTTGCGTTTGCTGCTTTCAGAGCATTATTGTACTAATTTTGAATACATTAAAGTTATGTAGTGAAGACTTTTCAGATTATTATTACAACTGAGTATTAAAAATCCGAAAATATAACACGTGTTAGGATCCTGTATCGTATGAACTAGGACAAAACAATTTTGTCTTCCAAAACAACACCGAACGTTTTCACTGACCCTCCTGTGTTAAATTTTCGTTACTGTGCAGCGCGCTTCGTTAAAGTTGTTAGTTGAGCTTCTGAAGCACAAATTGGACCTTTCAGGGACCTTTTAATCAGGTTCGCTTCTCGGTGGCGTCAGCGAGGGTTGTCTATTTTTGACCCTTGAGTGCCGTGTCCAGCCCGTGCTACGTCGCTGCTCCTGCTAGCTCGTTGCGCTAGCCTTTGAAAAACAAAATTAGGAATGAAACTGAAATTGAAGAGAAATTAAATGTCCTGTATGAATTTTGAATATAAATTAATAGTGTTGCTGCAGGAAGAGATTCAGTTAAATTATAAAACTACCGGATATTAGTATATCATTTCAGAAACAATGGATTATTTGTAGTGAGTAATGATATCCCTATTAATCGACATCGGCACGAATCGGCACTTTCAGTATGAATCGGCATCGGCACACAATTAAATTTGCTGATGTCTAGGGCATTCGTATGCGAAATATTCAATCCTATGATGAACGAAAATCAAGTTTATTTTATATTCGCATATACGGAAGCTGAAGCATATTATCGTATTTTTCAAGTACAATTCGTTCGGGGAGAAATTTGAGAGTAGTGCAATTTTTTTTTTTCAGAGAAGTCGGAGATATTCACTCAGACTAAGTCTCAATTTAAACTTTGTTTTTAGCATGGATGGCTCGAAACCATCTGAAAATTGACTAGTCATGATGGTCAGCGCCATTTTTTAAAATAATGAAATTAAGGATGCTGCTGAGTGCTCCCTGAACACAGTTCAAACAATCAATCATGAACTGGAGAATTGCAATGGAGAATACGATGATGTGAACAGTAGGAGGAAACCTGAGAGCCGTTTTGATTGCATTCGTACGGCAAAATTCTTCGAAAATCTCAGGACCCCGACATCGGAATGAGGCCCTTGGCACGTGAGTTGGATGTTTCATCCTATACCATGAAACTGGCACTTTATGGAGACATTCTCCATTGCTCAAACATGAGTCGTAGGGGTCAACTGTTCACAGAAAAGGCTTGAAAAATCGTCTAACAACGGCGAAGAAACTTCTACGGAAAGTGAAACATCCTACTGAACTAGAGGCAACATGGTTCTTTTCCAACAAGAATAACTATTGTCAGGATAGAAAACACAACACTCAGAATATCAGATGGCTAGCTTTCATTTGAGCGGTTGCACCTAGCGTCATGCGAACAAAATTTCCTCAACACGTGATACCTGCAGTGAGGGTGACGTGATACCTCAGTATTTTTTCATAGAGGGTCTCAGACTCAATTTAGATGGCTACGTCTAGTTGCTAAACACTGTAATTGAGCCCTGGAAACAAAGGGTTTTTAATAGTAGGCCAATGTATGGTTGCTAGATTACACTCCCAGTCACATCTCTGGGAATAGTCTGAAATGATCGTTGAAGAATTTTTGGGACTCCACGAGTCTCAATGTTTGGCTTCATTTCTCTCCAAATCTGAACCCAATAGACTATTTTGTACAGGTGGCGGAAGGATAGCAAGGGGGGGTCTTGTTTGAAAAAGATACCAATTGCCCTGCAAATAATACAAAAGCCAAACTCGACAGAATTATCTAATTATTATAGTTTTTGAGACCCTTCCTCCGTAAACTCTAATATCATTTTGCTCCAGATTCTGGAGCCGAATCAAAGTTGTGAACGATACTAATATATTAATTTTGTCGTATGAAAATTGCTGGTATTAACATTCTCGTATTTGTGTCAATAAAATTTACTTTAGAAAATTGATTTTGACATTGCCGAGCACTTTTCTTTATCGTGAAGAAACTCCCATATTTATCCGGTACACAAAGAACATAATATTTTATAAGACTTTATGATACTTATTAAACTACATGAAAGCTGTTTGTGTGTACGTTAAGGTGATTCATTCGTTAGAAGCCCATGTTATAGATGCCCGTTTGTGTAGCTTTTGGTTGTACGAATTTGTTGATGTCCTAATTTTTTTAAATTCAAGGGACAAACAGGGTCAGTGTGTAATGTTGGAGCACATGCGGTCGATTTGTCAGTGTTCACTTAAGTTTTGGCAATTCTGCTTGGCAAGTCACGGGGACGAGCTGATGGCGTCAGTCATTAGGGTTACAGTGGACATTACAGTGAATGGTGGTAACATTTTCTGTAAATGTAATTATTAATAACATTGTACAAGTATACATTGAGTTCTATACACACAGAGATAATGAAATTTTTCTTTTTTGTGAGGGAAATCAAACAACGGGAAGTTGAGCATTTACTTTGAGCACATGCTTAAATGTTCAATATAAAAAGGCCTAACCTGTAAGTTGCGCCGTCTATAAACACGCATACATGTAGGCAGTGTTGCTACGTACTGTGAGGCGAATACTCGCCTATTTGTGAAGCCCGTAGCAGGGCCGAAATGTGTTTTTATTCGTGCTGGTAGGGTTCTGTGGATCGTTCTCTAAGCCGCTTTAGAAACCACTTTCAGAGAGCAGACAATCAAATTTGTGGAAATTTACGGTTTAAAAATCACAGGCTCGAGCAATGGGCATGCTTGGATGTCAGATTGCTTTAAAGCTGCTCTGCGGCGAGAATGTTCTCTGGAGGGTAATTCTCTAACTTAGACCGACTTAGAATGAAACTGACTTATGAATCTCACAAGGTCTTTTAGAAGGACTTCCACTTATTTTGTGTTGTAGAGTATCACTATTTTTCCATATATTTATATTACCGCATTCTTCGCCTCTTTAATTCATTTGTAATGCATGCAAGCTGGTATTGTCTTCCACGTGCTGAAACAGAAAATTCACTTGAAAGCATTATACGAGGGGCAATCACAAAATAGGATGAATTTTGTAGTTCTTAATTAATTTTTTATACAATGGATCTATTTTTCAACGTGACCTCCGTCAGGGTCAATGCACTTCTCCAGGTGCACTTCTTTCCTTCCTTTTAGCCAAATTTTAAAGAAAACTGCAGACCCCTTTATGAGCCAAGTTTTTGCTCCGTGCTTTGCTTCATCAGTGCTATTGGAATGGACGCCTTTTAACTGTTCTTTGAATTTTTGGAATAAAAAAAGTCAGATGGGGCTAGGTCAGGGCTTCCTTGTAAAAATCAAGGACGTATCGCCGATGGATTAAGAAAGACACGGTCCATGAGGGACGCATTAAAGACAGAGCGGCCGTCTCGGCCTCAAAACGATTTCGTCACGCTTCAATTTGCGTACTGCCGAGCACGGACGTAATGCTCGAAGCTGGCCGTCCGTGGATTGAAACCGAGAATCTACCGGTCGTTTATAGCCGTAATATCTGAGGACGGCCAG
>VOMN01028227.1:0-11227 GCA_014899125.1 Orchestia grillus | reverse complement strand
CTCAAAGTTTTATACATGAATGTACAGAGAGAATATTGGTAGAGGTCAAGGAGCTTTAGAATTTTCAAGGATTTATACGAGTCATTTGCATGCGCATTAGATTCCGAATTGATGCACGTAGATGTCTTAAGTGTAATTTATTGCAGATATATGAATAAATATTTTGATTGCCAAATTTCAGCTCTAAGTTAATCTAAGGTTTATCATAGTTAGACTGTTTTTCTCTAAAGCTATGCCATGTTTGAAAAGTAAGTGATTAATTTTGAATTCAAAGAAGTGAAAAGTTGCAATTTTTTCAGTACATCCGTAATTTGGCAATAGCTCTATTGTTCTTGAAAACACTAAGAATTATTTTAAGTTCATTTCTCTTTCTGTTACAGGTTTTGTTATTTATTTTAGGGTATTGGTAGGTTGTTCCAGTCAATAAAATAAATAAGAATGAGTAGCTCTGAAGGAGTGTCTTGGATTTCATGGTTTTGTGGAGTTCGAGGCAATGAATTTTTTTGTGAGGTTTGTATTATTTATCTTTGTGTTGTGGTGCTGAGTTCATCCTCAATATAAGTTTTGTTCAAAATATTTTTGATGCTTCAAAAGAGCACTTACACTTGTGTGTTGAAACCTGAAATAAAACATATTTTGAGTGTATTCTATCTATAAGTTGTAGCTCTTTCTTTTTCCTTATGTAAATAATTGTTTGTTTTCTATCATGTTTCTTGTTGATCATATTGTAATAAACTATCTTTGCTATATATTTTGCTAGCATGGATTTTGGATTCTAGATGACAATTGCCTTTAAAATTGAAAGCTTTCTAACAATAGTTGTAAAAAATTTTCTCTTTCATTACCAATATTTTATTTCTGACACTTGTTGGGGAGTTATTGGAAATGAAATTCATTTCAGTCTTCATACAGAAGATTTTGACACATTGACTGCAATAGGANGAAAATGGCATCATTGCAACCAATGTATGAAATATAAATTATATTTGTAGGTTCTAATTTGAAGCATATTGAATTATCTTTTATGTATTGGTATGATTAATTAATCTGCTTTTTCGAAAAAGCCGATGTATTTATAGTTAATTAAAATAAACTCTCATTTCAATTTGTGTAACTGATTACGAGCCATGTTTACTCAAACCTAAACATAGTGCTTCAAAAAGCTTGAGGTGCTGCCATGTTAACTTCTTGGGAGTATACTGGCAGTATTTTCTCTTGATGTATTTATTGGGTGATCATTTTCTATTGAAATGAATACCAATCAATAGAAGTCAAATGAAAAGTAGTTCATTTTGCATTTTCAGCCAACAAATATTTGATTTCAGCCAATAATGACACTTCAAAAAACAAGTGATTCAATGTACAAATTCGTCAGCTTGCAAGCTACCACTTGGTCAGTATTTTGTTTCATGCTGCCAACCAAATCCTAAGATATGAATCAACTTCATAAGCAGCCACTAGTTGGTGGACAGCCAACTCATTCTTTCACAGATGTCTTCCATAAAAGTAAATCTTGGGATGTATGAGATCTGTTCCTACAAAATGACATAACTCAAATTTGGGTCCAAGTTGGAGTACACAGACTCATGCCAGCTCATGCGCAGCCCTATTCCATTTTGTTCTGTGACCAATCAACATATTCTTCTGCTGCTCTCACGAATTAGTCCACTAATCAAAATACCAATTTGTCATACGTTAAGACCAGCGTTACCCCAAGGACCTCCTGCATGCCTATTTTACATTATGAGCTTCTTCATAGAATGACGTATTGTATGTTAGAGCACTATTGTATCATTTTAAAAATAGTTCAGTGATTTGTAGACACTTTCAAAACTTATTTTGATTCAGAAATGGGAAATGTATTTGTATTTTCTTCTATGCAAACTGAGAATATGAAATTTTGAGTACCTTTGCCTTGTGTCAGTTAAGAGAAAACATTGAATTTTCTCATTTCTCAATTCACATTCTCTAAATATGCTGGTATCCATTGGTTAATCATTGTTTTGTGCAGTTGTAGAAATCATTCTTTGTGTTCTCAAGATCTTTAAGACTAAAAATACCTGGTGATTGAATCATTCTTGTTGTATCTAAATTGGCCATTTTATGGGCAGGTTGATGAGGAGTACATTCAAGATAAATTCAATTTAACGGGTCTCAGTGAAATAGTTGTCCCTCATTACCGCAAGGCACTCGAGATCATACTTGATATGGAACCTGGTAAGTCCTTTCCGTGATCAAATGATTGTATGGAACTTATGGGCTTCTTGTTACTAGAAGTATTAGTTTAAATGAAATGATATATAACCATTTATTTTTTCTAATAGTCTAGCAGAGAGCTTTTCTCACTGCAGAGTTATTGTTAGAGCTACAAATAAATTATTTGTTTGAATACTATGAAACTATTTGTGTCAGATTTAATTCCCTTTGTTTTAAGTAGAATTCCAGAACTAGAAATTGTGATGTTTAAAAGCTTTACCCAGAGTATTTTTCCACCTGAACATATTTTGTTAGTAATTGTAATACTTTCTTGAAGTGCATAATGTGTTTACAGTATGTTCTGGCATCATACATGAGGGCCACTAGAATGCAACTAAGTTGCCTATTTCTAACTCTGCATTTACCAGTACATTTTAATTGTAACCGCTGAAGAAAGTATCCAATAAGTTTACACTACATTTTCTATTGAGTTGAAGTTAGGTATTTCCTTGCTAATATTTTTTTTTTTGCAAGAATTTTCCCTCTTCCATTAACCATACAGGGAGTGTTATCATATTTGCTGGACTTCAGAATTAAAGCAGTTCAGTCTTAAATTCATATTGTTTTGTTCAGAACTAGGGTGAATATGCACACAAGTGTTTAGAATATGAACAACTGTTGATGGGATGTTTAGATTGTCTAAAAAGTAAGTTGGTCCTTCTAGGGTGCAGATGTCATGTCTAGGTCTGTAATGCCTCCTGGCTTGGCATGCACAAGCAGCTGCAAAAACTTAATCTAATGGCAGGTATAATTGATGGTCAGCTTCTTCCACTCCATTTTTACATGGTTTTTTACTGTGGAAGAGGCTTTATTACATTTTGTTAAATCAGTGTTTCAAAATTTTGCTGAGCAAATTTTTTGTAGGAATTGTTAATTTTTTATAGGAATTGTTGCTATTTCTTACCCATTTTCAGTTGTTCCAAAGCAAGGTCATAGAAATTGGAAAAGGATTTGTTGTTGCCTATGTAGCTTTCTTTTACACAGAATATGTTCTGCTAAAAGCTGAGAAAAAGCTACAGGGTGTGTCTTTTAGGTAGTAACGGAGTGCATGCTAGAATAAATTACAATTTGTTGTACCACACATTCATGAATCATTAACATACTCTAGTTTGACGAGAAGTATCCTATATGAACCATTTCTATGTTGCTTGTATTTACAGAGGACACAGAAGGGAGTGAAGACAAAGAACAGACGGCCTTGATCGACAGCTCAGCAGTGATGCTGTACGGCCTCATCCATGCTCGGTACATCCTCACTAATAAGGGTGCTGTCGAAATGAACCTCAAGTTTCATAAAGGAGACTTTGGAACGTGCCCTAGAGTATACTGTGAAGGACAGGTTAGTACTCTTTTGCTTCTTTTCCATGTAACTTGTAATCTAAGTAAATTTTTGTTAGAGAGGTTGTAAACTTTGTATCAAACGTGTATAGGTATTTTAAATATTCATCAACCAAGAAATTTTACAAGCAGTTGCACAGTTTTATTTCTAAAGTTTGTTTGACAGAAATAAATAGTTGCCTAGTGAAGATAACTGGTTATATAAAACTAGCCCTTCTGCTGGTATACAACAGTATGTAGGAGTGTTTCTTCAAAACAAGGGACACATTTACTTCAATAGGTAGAAGCCATACAACTATTGGGTGTGATATATTATCATAGTTTTTAATATGGGGCTGTGCAGATTAACACCCATTTCTTACGAAAAAAAATAAGATTCCCGTATTCATTCAATAAAACACTATCTCTCACGATTGATAGTTTTATAACTTGACTCGAAATTGGAGGTTTGTAAATTTCAGAGCTGTTACAAATATTGTTAGAATTTTCTCTTGCACCTAGGCTGCGTGTGGGGATGTTGTCTGAATCTTTACTTTTCCTCAACTTGATGGGCAGCCATTATACTTTAAATTTACATTTGCTTTGCTCTCAGGTTATGAATCAGGCCTTACTATGAAACTTTATTTCTAAAATTTCATCATTCATGATCATTCACAACTTTAGGCTTAATTTTTTTTCTGAATGTTCAGTTCAACTTTCTGCAATTGAATATTCAGTGCTGTGTGTCTGTATATGTGTACATGTACTTTTAAGAATATAACTTTCAATCTAGTCACGACTGTAGTATTATAATTTTGTCACAGATAGCCCTTCTTTTACTTAAATTATTGTCGGCCATTATCAAGTGATTTAATCTTTTAATTTGTAAACTTTATTTTCTCTAGTGCCACACTCAAGTAAAATGTTGACTGTATGTGCCCATGTTTAGGAAGTTCATTTTTATAGCTGTTTTGATGGAGACCATTATAATTCCTTATTAAAAGCATGTAAGATAGTTTCTCTTATGTTATTGGAGATGTACAAATTCTGGGAACTTGTTTTGAAACTTAAGCAATTTACTGGTTAGCAGTGTCATATCGTTATCATAGATCTTTCCTTTCCATATTCGTTTTAAGTTTTTACCACAACCCATTTTGTACATAAATTGGTGTTGAATTGCCTGGCTGTGTGTATGGTGGTTGGACTAGAAATTTTAACAGTAATATCATTTGTAACTTAATTTTCATAATGCATGTTTCAGTATTTGCCGACTGATAGCTGATTTAACTTCGAGTTGCATTTCCCAGCTTGTTGTTTTTGGCAGAATTGACTGCTACTGTTATTTTATGATATTTATATCTTTCAAAATACGTGCGGAGGTAGATATGCATGTTGGGCAGCGATTATATTTAATCTAGCTCCTAGTTTAGCACCTGGACTTCTACATCAAATCTTGGAAAGTCCTGAAGTAGTGCATTATAACTTTGATATGTCACGGGTACGAGTTTAGTTGTTGTAAAGCAGCGCTACCCAGATCCACAGGCAGTGTTCTGATGCTTATGAGCCGAGACAGTATTGCTGTATGCATTTGTGAGAGTGGTCTGTCTGTGGTTTTAACTCATCGGTAGGATCGAGTGCTTATTTAGTAAAATGATATTGTAAATTTATCTATGTAAAATTTCGTTATTTTGCATGCGTTTTATTGATCAGAAATAAAAGAAATTATGCAAAGGCACTTTTCTAAAATGTAACACTGGTTATGGTAACCCAAAATTCTTGTACCAGTAATTAACAATTTTTAATTTTCTAGGAAATAAGTTATTTGATCTACTTGAGACAAATTCTGTGCAACACTATGTCGTCAAGCCCACAAGGCAGAATAATATCCTAGATCTCGTCTTGACGATTCCTGACCTACGAATGGGAGGTATCGAGGTTAGTGACAAAATAGGAGATCATCATATGGTTGGTTTTGTGCTGCTAGTTCAAGGCTCTAACATGTACTAGGAAACAACGTAAAGGCATTCTGGACTACTCACAGGCGAACGTTGACTTGATGAAAGGGGAATTAAGCATGTTAGATTTGAAAGAATGGTGAGGAATAAAACGCTCATGAATGTGACGTGATACTAAAAGAAAAATTAGGACTGGTACTAAATACCATGTTCCGATGAAGCAACTAAAACCAGTCACAAACCCTTCTTAATTTTCGCAAGGAATTAGACTCCTCAGAAACGCCAGACAAGTCATACAGAATTTAAAAAAAAGTCGATCTAACGACTAACTCGATGCACGAGTACTTGAAATCTTGTAATGATTTGAATGTGAAATGAGTTTCTTTAAATTTGAAAAGTCTAACCATAATTTGGATTATTTGGAGATTAATTGTGACAGTAGGCTAAATATATCAGAATAACGTGCGTAAATTCGACCATCAAAAAATCCAGTATTAGTTGTACGTGAGCAATACATTAATAAAATTTATGTACACACTTTCAGCATGTTGTTCACGATGTATTTGAATTTTTGATTTGTATAACCCCTCAGGGAGCATAGGATAGACCATAAGCAAAATTTTAGTTAGGTTTGCCTATTTTCTGCTATGGGGACTGGCGTATCCTGGGGGCCTTTGTTAAGTTATCTTAGCTTAAGTTAAGCTAGACCCTTGGGACTTCTACCTTTCGTATCTACTTTGCTTCTTTCCATTTTCATGCTTTCTTCCCTGATGATTCTTAATATTTTCTTCCCCTTCTTGCTTAACTTGCTGTTTCTATGCGTAGGGAATCTAGTGTAAGAACACACCTTGTGCATAGATTCCCCGTTCTCCAAAACTCATACTAAATGGTCTCTTCTCTTTTGGTGAGAGATAGTGGGAGTAACTAAAGCGCTGCCATCCTTGCTACTTAATTGATATGAAGTGAAAAAACCTTAGTGATTTTCCTGATGCCCCCGTATGCATTTATATTTGAATTTAATTTATTGCTTGAAAGACAATATCATGTACCCAGCAACTAACTGTTGTGTGTACTTCATGCACAAGTAAACTGCGGATAGCTTTAAAATTTCACGACAACTGCAGGCAATTTGAATGTTACTTATAAATAATTTAGAAGTGAAGGTTTCGTTTTGCTGGCAGCTTGTCACAGTAACTACTCGGGCAAGAAGCTATTGCGCGTGGGGTAGGATTACTTTAAACTAAAATATTGCATCCTGTTCGTTGTGCTTTAACACATTGACTGCGATACGACCCCCCGGTGGGTCGTTTTGCCCCTAGGAAAATACTATCATCGCAGCCAACGTGTTGAATTTGAAATAGATTATTTTAAGTCAAATGATATATGTAACTGAATTCATTATATTGCCGTCGTTTGCTGTTTCTATTTATTTCTGTGAAGTAGATTTGAGCTGAACTACTGCCCTGTCAGCAATGCTTGTGGGAGTTCATGTGTGTTTGGTGGTAGTTGTTACTTTATACGTCATGTTCATACCCATAGAAGGCTTGCTATTGGGCTTCTGATTTTTCTCGCAGGTTCTTGTTTTCTTTATTCTTGTCACTTCTTTTTTCTCGTTCAAGATAACTTGTTGACGCTGACTCTTTAAAATTTAATGTTACTGTATGTAAATGTTGACTGAGGTTTGTGTAGTGATCACCTTGATTTAAAGAAACTCCATTTAAACCCCGATTAGAGAAATCGTTAGTGCCTCCAAGGTGGGTGGGACCGTGTTCCAGTAAATCATTGTTTTTAATATGGTGACGTTGATTCATGGTAATTTTGATGCGTGGTTATTATTATACATAGAGTCCGACCTAGGCCCTGATCTTTGAGGACTTATAACATGTTTTCAGAACGTTTTGCCAATCGGTCTGACGGATGTCCCCGGTGAGGCCATGGTGAAGCTATACTGCCCCAGGTGCTGCGATGTGTACGTGCCCAGGTCATCTAAACACCACCACATCGACGGCTCCTATTTCGGGACGGGCTTCCCACACATGTTCTTCATGATCTACCCTGAGATGCGCCCGTTGAAGCCTGAAAAAGAGTTCATTCCTAGATTGTATGGGTTCAAGATTCACCCCAGTGCCTACAAATTACAAAAAGCTACTCTAGGGTCACATTCTAACAACAGGAGTTCCAACAGTCGATCTGTTATATCAGTGAACGAACCTATGGCATAACTGCGAGCGTTTGCTGTAGTTGTTTAGTTCGTTTTGGGATAGATTTCTATCGAGGATCTAGTTTATTATACCTCGATGGGTGTCTTTATTGCGAGTTGTGCGGTGATGGTATCAAATTTTGTCTTCCACTTCTGATGTCAGATTTCGTTGGAATTCGAGTACAATCAGAGAGATCTGAATGGGCGTAATGTAGAGGCGGGGTAGCTAGTTTCAACGGTATTATTTTTGGGTTTCTGAGGTTGGAAATACCATATTACGGCTGTGTTTGTGTAACATTGTTGCATACGCGGTGCACGTGTCATTCGTGAGTGTGCTTATCCCCCATCTCAAGTATTGGGCTTTGTGTCATAGTATTTATGTTTGTTGTTTAACTGGAGGATGCTTGTTGTGTAGTTTATGCACATATAGTTTTTGTGTTGAATAGCTTTTTATATTTCGTTTGGAGTTCTTTCCGTTAGTGTTCTTTTTTCCGAGTCATGTAACTTATGTTGTTCATTTTTTTTGCCTTTGAACAATTTGTTCGCTACATCACATTTGGTAATGTGCTTTAATTTATAGTTGTTTCCGTCCATCGTGGCATGAAAGATTTCGCGCGTCTATGTCAATGCGTGGGACCATACCATCATGCCTGAGCAACTTGTGATATCTTCTGTAGTCCTGATTCTTTAGGTTAGTGTTTCATTAGCCCATTTTCTCCGTTTGTTTCTTTTGTGTTGTGAAATTAGTTCATAATGTGCCAGTGTTCAGCTCAAGGCTCGATGCCTTTTTGTAAATTAAAGCGAAGATCGTTTGCAATATTCGCTAGCTCATATTCTCGTTGCTCAAATTGATACGGTAAGCGCAATTTCGGGCCACCAGAAATAACCGGAGTTGCAGAAGACATGCCCATGTACCGCAACAGTATTGCCAGACCAACGCACGTTGGTCTAACTCCGCTTTTGTTAACCTTGCAATGAGATGTATTTTGATATTTTTTGTGATCTCATGTTCAGGAATAAATTTATACTTCATGTTCCTCTTATCTTCCTAAAATGTTATTTTCAGGTGAGAGTCGTCATGTGCTTCCATAGGTGTTCGTATCTATTAGCGTGATTTCTGTTGTGATTGCCTTCATCCACTATTTGCGAGATCCATAAGGCAACAAAGATGCTTCGTGCCGTTTCTGAATTTATTTGAACACTCGCAAATGGCTTATTTAGCGTTGTAGTCGCGTTAACATCATACACACGAACATAATAAATTTTCACTAGAATGCGTTCGGTAAAAGTGCTTTTAGAGCATGAGAGTAATTGGTAAAGAATTATTTCTGCATAGTTTGTACCTACAGTATTAAAGGTTTTAATCTACAAAACATTGAAACGGGAAGCTAAAACGTCGCTTCGTATCTACGTATTGTGCATACAACCAATTATTTTTTAAGGGCACGTGTCCCTGATGATATTGATAGCACAGCAGCAGTAATATCTCATGAGTTGAAAAGTGGAAGTGGACTCAGCTCCGAGAAAAATTTCACTCAAACAGACTGAGTGAAAATGAACAAGAGCTCAGAAATGAAGAGTCTGCACTTGCTCAGTCAATTGGACAAGAGCCCGCATTGACATTCCCCACAAAAGTGCTGTAGGCGAGATTGATGGGCTCTTGGCCCAGCGTCACGTTTCGGATGCATCCCACAAACATCTCCAACACAGGTTGTCCACGCCTCTGCGACAGTCTGGGCTGGGACCCCAAGAAGAGCGGGTGGCGTGTGTCGGTCGAAGTTGCAGCGATGGTGCCGGAGTTTGAAGCTGATATACCGTCGACCGTGAGCACTACCAAGTTCTTGAGCTTCGCCACTGATTGTGTTAAAAAAATCAATTAAATCTCATGTTGAAAATCAATGGACATGGTCAATTCATTGTGACGCGAAAAAAGTAAGGAAGTAGCCAAAGGTCAATTCCCATCATTAGAGCAAGTACCAGTATAAATACTGCATCAATGAACTTGAAATCCAAGCTCACCTCAAGCTTTTGGGCAACTAATGCGTGCTACGCGCGTTTACATCTACGGTAGCGAGTGAAAACTTTTCTTTAACAGTGTGAACGATAGTGAGGTTGTCAACAGCCAACTGATAAACTAACGTAGTAGTGCAGCTTAATATTTGAAACGACACAGATTTTAGAGTGCTTCATGATTATGAAAACTCGTGAGAATTGTAAACCCTCCTACATATGAAAACATTAATTCATAGAAATATTTAAAACTCATTTAAAAACCATTTCATTCTAAAAATGTTAATCTATTTAGAAAGGTCAAGAAATGGAGTGGATGGGTTGAGTAATCGATACCGGTATAAATGTTTAGATAATTATCCTGATTAACTCAGAAATGCATCATGATTAACTACATTAGTTTTTTTGCAGAAATGAGACTGATATATTATTCTATTAGAATTTAGAATTATTTCAACTCTTAACATTTTGATTTGAAACAAAAATTTGCAGAGAAAACGTTCTCCAATAACTATGCATTTGACAGTACATTTATATTTGAATAAAATTGAACACGACATCGAAATAATACTGAATAATCTTGGAAAAACAAGTGAAATGATAAAAACTCAAAAAGAGAGCTTTATTTTCGTTAACCCAGTAAAAGCTAAATGAGCCGCTAAACCCCAGGAAAGTTTCGAAAGGGTTTGCAATTGCTGCTGACCAACAGCCTTTCAAATCGAAAATAGACAAAATATTTTTTTTTATTTTGACTTTCAGGATGAGAATTTATTTGCATGCTAGAATGGTTTGTTACCTTCAAATCGATGCCAGTTGCCGTCACAGAAGGCGTAAGGGTTGAGGGGGGCGATGGCGGCTTTGATGATGCCGCGTCCGTTGTCGGCACTGAACTCGACAGAGCCGTTATTCAGCTGCAGCAAGAGGAAGTCCCTGCGCCCGTGGATGGACATGATCACAGCGTTGTTGACGCGAGGCCTCGCTTCCATCGTTAGCTGGAACTGGTGGCCCACGGAGTACCGAGATCCTGACACGAGGGTGTATCGCCTTAATGCATGCGAAATGTTCGAATATTTCAGCAGGCTCAATGGAAGCTGTACGACAGAATGCATTAGGCCCGTGAGAGACGAGAAGATAAAGTAAGGATAATTCAAGAATTTAATCGGAGTCTTTGGTGCCCAACACTAGTCAAGGAGGCTAGAGCACGACTAGAAAGGGAGAAGGAGAAACAGTAATATTTTCCTATAAAATTGATACCACAATAGAACTATCAGTATTTATTGCATCCCTAAATACCTAAAATTACTGCTACCACTAGAATTGTCTAATGATTATTACCAGAATTAATTTTGTCATGTATTCTAGGATATTGTTACCGTAAGTTGACTGCATTATTTACTTAGGGTTAGATTGTTTTTAACTTCGCATTCAATGCTGTTTTAGCCCATTCCTGCCTCCTCTGTGCACCTTGTCCTTGTCGTGGGGAGGAGGC
>VOMN01028218.1:0-18713 GCA_014899125.1 Orchestia grillus | reverse complement strand
TTCTATTTTGAAATGACGTATTTCGTTATAAATTTCCATCAGTATTCCTGTATACACTTCTTCTGGCTGCTCCATAGAAATTTTACAATGCTAATAGACATAATTCAGGCAACCGTACTCTCAGCTCGGCAGCTCCTACCATCGTCTGCCACTTCACTAAGCCTGTCGAGGTGAGCTGGAGATGCTGCGTCGTTTCTAGCGAAATGGAAACTGCTCAAACCAGCCGTGAAGTGAAACAGTGCAGTAACTGCAGAACTTTTGTAAGAAGTAAGTACGATTCACCAGAATCATTCCTTGGGAAGAAAAGGGTATGCACTAAGCAATCAGTGAGTCAGGGGACCTCTAGAACCGGTTTAGTAGCACCGACACCGACAATAGCACCGAGTAGCACTGAGTGTGTGAGACAATTCGAATTGAGTGGGGGAATTTAAAGAAAATTATCCAGAAGTTGTACTCGCCCTTGCCCACCATGGAGAGAACATCAATTTTCCTTGGGAGGCGCCCATGCATCGCCACTTTACGCTAGGCAAAAACGAGTCAAGTCTGCCACTCAGTGAACGCTTATTGAATTATGGAGAGGATGCGCACCTGAGTTGCCCAGGGTGAAACGAACCACTTAGGTAGAACATGGCTGTAGGAGACAAAGTCTCGAACTCTAGTTTCCATTAGTAGAGATATATGTACACGGTCACTTGATTGAAACATTTTAATCCTCATTTATCCACTCATAGAAGATATACTAAAAAATGTATCAAACAATAAACGGATACTATGTATCAAACAATCAGGCATAGTGCCATCGCCTATCTAAAATAGGCCGTATACAAGTTACTGTACCTTGTTTTGCCTGGTAACCGTAACTTGATATAAATCTTTGCATTAGCTCATCTTTGCCACTACCTCATACAGTATGTAAAGCTCATCGGACATGTACGGAAATATCTGAAAAAGGGACGAGAAGAGCTGCAAGAAAAGCCTCCTGAAAAGTATGAAGTAATTCATGCCTAGAGGAATTCAGTGTTCGTTGGCTCCCATAAGAAGCCAATAACCTAACAAAGGCAAAACTAAGACATTCGCTAAGCCCTCATTGCAGGCCACAGATGTGCGACCGAGAGCTGGGTGACAGCTCTGACATCCTATTTTTATCAGTTCCATAGACTCGTCTTCTGCTTGAATCCCTGTAACGAGAGCTCTCATGTTGCAAAACGATGATGAAAAATTTGCTATTGCCAGTTTTCGTGATACTGTTCAATAACCATAGTTTGACATACGTACGTCCTTAAAGGACAGCTGGTATCGAACGATTGTCATGTTTTCATATTAAGACTATTCAATTGACTAAATTTGTATTCTGATTAGACTATTTCTAGACATCAATCCATATTGCGACAGTTAATTTATCACCGCATTCGCGATTTCAAGGTTCAAGTAACAGTCGCTCGATATCAGATATTAAATTTTCCTAATTCGAATTTCCTAAACAGTTTTCAGCTCGATATTTTCCTAGTAATTATAGATTTCCTGCTGCCAGATGAGCAAGTTCTCCACCGCAGCTTTCCAAAGCGCATCTTGCACACGCTCTCTCATAATAATGTAACACCGAATGAAAAGTTTGCATTGTTCCTCTCACTTAATGGCCTGACTTTGAGTCAGTAGCTCCATTCATGACTCCTGAAGCTCTACTACTGGTGTTGTTCTATAATTGCTCGTTACTGATCGTTTGAATGACACTCTGTCGTCTTGCCTCGTTGCATTCTCAGAACATGGAATTAGTGTCCGTAAAACAATAGTAAATTTTAAAGCGAGGCTGCGGCGCTTCTGTTCATAATACATGCAAATGAATTTCAATATTTTTATGGATGGGATCGTACATACACAAAGAATTGGGAAAGATTGAAAAAGAGATTGGTTGCTGCTGCAAACATGAGTACGGAGTTTACTTACTAAAAAATTAGCCCTTAGTACAAGGAAATGCTTCCGGCATTAATATAGAAAATACTTATATTTTATTTTCTAAGTAAATGATATACACGGAACTTATCAGTACCTTTTTCGAAATCTGTGAAATTTTGCAAGACCTCTTCACATGGTGGGTAATTCTTACCACGTTAGCCATTAGAGTATCACACAGTGTAAGCGTAAGCTTAAAACAGTCTAGGGTCTAGGGTTTACGTCTTCAGATCTCAAAAACGAATTTAGAAGCTCTGAAAACAATCAAATTTTAATTTCTGTCCTTTTGACTTCGTCTATGTTTCGTAAGTACCTCATAAAAGGCAAAATAAGCTCCCCGGACAAAAAATTAGTCACCAGCTACTAACATGGTGTAGGACCTCCACGAGCACTTATAATGGCGGCAAGCTTGATAGGCATTCAGTCTACAAGTGTCCTTCTTTACACCTGGTCGATTTTAAACCACTCTGGCTTTAACTGATATCGTAGTACGGCCACAGTACGTGGACGATCTTCTCGAAGTCTAAATTTTATCTCTAGGTGGCACCGCAAATTTCCTATTGGAATCATATCTAGGGAATTAGCTGGCCAATCTAAATGTTTGACATATCCTGAATGTCTGTCATGCCAATTAATGACAGTTCTAGCCTGATACCCCGCCAGTTGTCACCCTGAAAAATAAGCAAAGATGGGTATACCTTTCTTCATTCAGATGCTGTACAAAGGACAAAACTTGGTTATCTAGTAGCTCAATGTTGCTGGTTCAGTTTGACGGATACATCAACTGAAGTACCCGCTTCTGTGTAGTTGAAACAGCCCCAGAACTTGACAGACCCTCCTCCTTCTTGTATGGCCACTTGCACACAGGCATTGTTGAAGGCTTCACGAGGTTTTCGATAAACACGACAGCAGGCATCATTACTACAGACAGTTTCACGTTCCATCTGGCCACATGACACTTCTCCACTTCTTTACAGTCCAAGGCAAATGAGCTTTTGCCCAGTTTAAAGAATTGTCCTGCGAGAAGAAGTTAACATCGGCCGTTTACGAGCCCTTTTGTTCCATATATTCATTACATGGAGTCCCTCCCGTGGAGTTCGTTCAAAAACAGCAGCAGAAGGGCCATCATTGACGTTTCACAGAGTTCCATCCATGATGTAAAGCCATTAAGGTCAACAATTCGGGACACACGGCGGCTGTCCAAATCGGTTAGAATTTTCTTCAAACCGCAAATTTGATCTGAATTGCGTCCTGGATAGTTGTCACTGTTGGTAGACCCGCGTAAAAGTGAGGCATGAAACACCAGCGAGTTCTGCTACTTCCTCCACTGAGCGTCTCTTAGCCCGACCAAATGCAATAGCCTCTTTTTTCCAATTATGAAAGGTCTTGCTTTCGTCCCATCGTTATTGAGTAACTAAGAAACGAGTCTACACCTTGCTAACTCTCAATGAAGACTGATACCTGTTCAGTACTTGAATATGACCTAAAGTTCGGTTATAGCTTTGTAAAACAATTGGGGACTAATTTTTTGACCTGGAAGCTTAAAAGCTAGACGAGAGTCGCTGAGGTAAGATGTAAACTTGTAGAGGCGCCATAGACTAGCACCTGCTTGTGGTAGGTAAAAAATTGGCAAGACATTATTTATATAAAAAGTGGGTAAGTATAAGCCTTAGAAACTGCTTGGGATGCTTCCAATGCTTGATTTTGCTCCTGCTGCTGCAAGCTCAAATTTTAAAGAGAATGTTTAAAGTCTAACGTTTCTTCCACTTTGTGAAGAAATACGAGAAAATTAAAAAACACTTGTATTGAATGAACAGTCTATAAGTATGTAAGATTGCTCTATTAAGCGAACAACGTGCACAAAAGTTGTAGCATTGCTAGCATAAGTTTAATAAGAAATATGATTATAAAGGATCTTCATATCTGCAATCTTCACCATATCTGGAAAATGAAGTGAAGGAATAAAATAGTGATGCTCAAATAACAAGCTTTTAGGTATTATTTTGGTATGTTTTATTAAAATTTTTCTTTTGGAAGAAGAAATGTGATAAAAAAGTAATACAAAGAGCTGAAAGTATTCTTGTTCACATGTGAAAAGTTATTGATTCAATGAGAACCAAGTGTATGCCACCTCTCGGATTACTGCGAAAGGCCCGTAAATTCAGAAGTGTAAATAAAATCGTGAACAAAGAAGACCTCATCGCGGAAAGTTCAAGGGAACGAAAAAGGGTGTCCGATTTTTAGTATTAGGAATTTAATTGTATCACCATTTAAATTGGTGAAATAATTCTGCACAATTCCTATAATGAAGCATGTATCTTCTTCTCTCTGTTTGATGTGGGTAAACAAATTGCATATCAAGTTCACCATGTTTGAACAGTATAGATCATAAAATAAACCTTTGGTATTTTGCAAGATAATTGTGTTCTCGCCAGACAACGCTCCTTTAACATTCAGTGAATACAGCTATGTATTATCTTGCCTTATTCGACCTTAAAGACCATACTTTGATGGAGTGGTCTCACGCATCTCTAGATTTGAGCGAGATTGGAAATTCGTTGGGCATTACACGAGCGCGGAGTTTATACAAAATGACAAATGCGCACTTTGTCGTCAGCATTGAATGCCACAGTAGAAATTGTTTCGAGTGTTTCTCCAGTTCCTAAGACTGAAAACTTGACTAATTTAACAACCAACTGTGTTCCCGATCTTATCAAACGTGACCAATATTATGTTAACAAATTACCTACCCAATTGATTAACACAGAATAAATGCATTGATTTCATTTACGTTAATCGATTCATTCAACACCTGTCGTTCTCGTTCTTTTTGAGCCACTCTGCAGTTCATCAAAAATATTGTAATACTAATATCGCATGTCACTGAAGTACCCAATTTTCAGATTTTTAATAAAATAACTGTGTGAACTGCCGAAATGGCTGAATGAAAATGGCGTAGAGTTGACGCGCTACTTAGATTCAACTTACTGTAAATAAATAAATAAAATCTTCAAAATGTATTAAGAGAAACATTAGATCGGACGGTAAACGTGGGTATAAACCGATATATGATAGCTGTGTGGGTCGTACCTCACGGGTCAAAGAGACGGAGCTTCTAATTAGAACGATGTTAAGGAGAACAGCGTCTAATTACTTACTGTGCATGTCACTCGATCCAACTGAGGTATCGTTTTAAGAAAATTCATACCCAAAAAGTAAATTCAATGAGCTATGAAAGAAAATCGATATCAGTAAGTTGTGAACTCGTTTAATTTTAATTAGTTATTTAATTGGACTCACCTAACTTGTTCTAATTAGGAGCGTTACCTGTGCTACACTCAGAAAGGCGAAGTAATATATGGGAGTGCTCTGAAGCGACCTGTTAGCTTCAGCTAGTTGCTCGTAGGCCAAAATTAGCTGAATGATGAAGCCTTTTGCCTTAAGAGGGTATAATTTTAAGCCCCATCTCGATGTACAGTCGGACTGCACATTTGTTGTATTATATATATGGTTAGTAGCTGAATTTATATAAGACAGATCACGGACATTTGGTAAAGGAAAAAAACGGGTTACTCGGCATCGATCGAAAAATTTTCATTGCAATAAAAGGTGCTGCTCAATAGGTACAAAAAGGCTGCATCTACCCAGTTCTTTCTTAACATTCAGAGAGATGAAAATTATTGATAGAGTTTTTCGTTTGAAGTAATTATAATTGGTCATTCTTTAAGCTGACCTATTCAGAGCAACAATCATGTCCGATTATCAATTTTTTTCTTTTCTTTTCTGGCGATGTTTTCTGTTGCCAAAGACTTCACGATTTAAAATAGAAGCAGTGAGGCTCTATACAGCTGAGGTTTCTTTTACATGTAAATGAAACAAACTAATCCTTTTCCAAGTAAGGCTAAGGGCTCATGGACTGTTTCTGAAAACTAAAAATAATAGTTGAGGATTGAAACTGTCGCCCGACATAAAAGTTCATGCCAATTGTTTCTCAGAGAACACAAATACCTGCGATGCATTCGGCAAGTGATATCGTCAGTGTGATCATGGCCGTACCGCGAATACCCTGGCACCTCTATACTGCACTTTCATATTCATATTAAACAAATGTAAAATCTTGTACAGTTAGGGCACATTCAGTGGTTCATATATTGATAATACGGGGCTTATTTTTGAGTCAATAAATATAGCTATTTTCTTGTGCTTAATGTGTGCTAAGGGAAATAAACTTTGCAATGGTAAATTGTACTTTTCAAGGGCTGATCCGTAGAAAATGCTTCAATTAACCTAACATTCTATAATACCATTAAGCTAAAAAATTATGTTTTGAACGCAGTCGAAGGCCAGACCAATGCTAGTCATATAAATATTCCTGATATTTTCAGTTCAACATCGGCAAAAGTATTCATCTAAGTTGTACTTCAAGATAAACTCTCAGGTAGTCTTTATTATCATGCAAGCAATCTAATTTTTTTGAAACCCGTACACCAATACAACTCGTTTTAATGTGAATACAGTTACGCACTGACTTTTTTGTGTAACCTTTCAGCCTTTAGGAACAGTGCTGGTACTATCCTGGGTTGCGTATATGGGCATGACCACTCGCTCTCAAAATGCTAAAGTTGCAGAGTGCCCTCATGTAGCACGGCACTCACACCTTGCCTGTCTGTTTGACATGACGCACGCTGCGACTTGTGATACAAAGCTCTTCTCAGTTGGGCGGTCCGCGTATGCATTTACAGTCGGTCAACTAATTATTCGTAACGTTTCTAATAATTTACATTTGCCGCTATTAAATATATTCCACTATTCTTCCAATAAGATCTATCACCTCTAGAAAAGATTAATCTATGAAACTGCAGTGGAGACAGAGACAGATCTTATTGGAAGAATAGTGGACGCTGCAGGACTAATTNTACAAGCGTTAGTAACGCAAACATGTCATAAGCCGGTGTCGGAAATATTTTCCTGAAATAATTTTTTTCCCCATGAATCGTCTTATCAATATCTCGTTAACTAGGCCGTTTCGGACTTCTTTTTATTTGTGAAAAAGTGATTATTTGGGGTTTTTAAACACACTGTCAAAGTTTGGCCCATGAGTTGTGAAACACCCTGTATATAACTATAAATAATAGCATTTACGATTATCTTGAAATTTATTCTCTCAAAAAATATGAGTTTATACCCACTAACCACTGGTCTCTTAACATCATTGGTTCAAACAATGTTATGTTTTTTAACTATTATGTAGATTTTTATTGGTTCGGTTATTGAGAGATTATGTTCAATGTACGACAATTTTTCTATCGAGCGAGAATATACCATGAAACTGGAGCACTCGTGTAATCATTATTGGAAGTTATATCTCAAATGAGCCCAAATACTTCACAAAAATGCCAAGGCTGGAAGCCGCACTCAGGTAAACAAGCACTTTGTCAGCTAAACCCCGGAAGCGAAGGAACGGAGAAACCTCTCGTTCGTTCAGTAATGTACTCCTCTAAAAGTACAACGAATGAAGGAAGGCTTGTAAAGAATACTTTAAGTATTTTCAGCTGAGCCAAAAACATAAAATGGACATTAGAATCCGATCAACTATAATTCTTATCGTTTTTCTGTTAATCCTATACTCACAATTTGTATTGAGGATGAAAATTATACATACAAACATATACCTGAACTCTGGACACTATCTAGCGACGGTGAGTTGATGATTTCTGTTTTACCTAGCTATGAATGCAAGGGTGTAAATTTCAATTGAATAGCTGCTTGGTTAACAAGTGTTTGCCTATTGCAAGGTTGTGAAACCTATTTCAACAGTGCAGGAACGGTGCTTAGCATTAATAAGGAGTGCCGTCTACTGCAATAAGTACATGGAACATACTTATATGAGTATTGCAAATGCCCCTTAACTTCAGTTGTCACAGCATGAAAAGATTCGTGCAACACGCAGTCCTTACTATAGAGCCAATGAGTACCTCTCATGAATAGCAATCGTGCGAACTGCCTAGCTTGGGCGACAAATGCAGTTAAAAGGGTCAACAAATCTGGCCCATCTGCTTTACGTAACATCGCACACATCTCACGAAAACTGCAGCCCCACAACGAAATGATCATCGATTGTACTTCGGAGCATGCACGGGTTCAAAAATCTCGTTTTGAGCTTTGCTATTCTGCTGAGGAGCTTCTAGCGTTAATAGCGTGAGCTGCACCAGGAGCGGAAATTGTTTCCGAGAAACCTATGGGTAACGTAAAAAAATTAAACTGACGACATTCCGGTGAACCTGGTCTATCGTTATTTTTCTTGCTTGGCGAAATAAAACGAATTAGAAGAGGCCAAATTCTGGGAACTCGAGGAGTATTGCGCAACCTAAGGCATCTTGTTGTAATTGACCACCACATACTCGTACGTTTTGTGTCATGGAATAATTTCTGCCACTCGCAATTCGTCTCACCCTTTGACGTCAAATCTACTCCGAGGTAAAACCCCAGCTATCGCTCCCAATTAAAATAAGGCACATCTTATGTGAAAACATTTTATATTTTTAGTATTCTGCGCCAACAACTCCAACAAAACAAAAGTGAGCTCAGCATCCTTGAGACGAGTGCATATGAAATCTAAACACTAATACCGCACGAAAATATTTGTGTACCACTTGCATGTATCACACTATCAGACCTGAGACAAGCAGCAGATGTGAACTACTCCAGACGCTGATAGCGCAAACCTGAAATAATTCTCTTATCAGGGCATGAGAAGCGAACAACTGCCTGCATGATCGCATTATCGATAAATCATAAGCAAACTTTCGTGTTAATGCTTGAGTTACATGAGCTGTTTGTTGATACGTTAGGTACTTTCAGCGTGATATTTAACATCTTGTTCGTGAGAACTAAATCATCCACGGAACTGGAATGGTGTGATAGAGGTATTTAAATACAAGAAGAATGCATGAATTCTATTCGCAAATCACGATTTATGAGAGCAAAATTTTTCGTTTGCTGTGAAGATGGATGTTCACGACTCATCTTGGGAAATAGATCCCAAAAATCTGGTTATACAGCATACCCATAGGAAAGCTTGAGAAATTACGTGAAGGGCCCTGTTGATGTTTGATGACTTTGCAAGAATTTAATTTCGCTGTTAAGAACTATAGCAAATCTTGAATTACAAAAAGCACTACGTACAATAATTTTATTGTACAAGCACTCAAATTATATTCATTTGGCACAAAGTTTGCCCAACTGTAATTTTAATACTTCTGAATTTGAGTTCGAACTTATTGAACAACTACTAACAAGAATATTTCTAGCCCCGATCAGAAAAAAAGTCTACCATAAAACCTTACTAAGAGGGAAGGGCTCAGACTCGGAACGAGACCATAAGGCTGCCCACAAACCAGCACATTCGTTTTGGCAAGATGTGTGTTGTGCCGACGTTCAATGAGGAGGCGGCTGGCAGCGTTCGAACTAGACATGAACAGTCCTTCTCTGTGATGGTACCCAGACTATTCAATGCTCTGCCTAAAGATGTGAGAGAGTTTGATGGTTCCCTGGACGTCTTCGAGACGAAGCTGGATAACGTCCTATAAACTATCCCCGATAGGCGTCCCTTGCCTCACTATTTTCAAACGGCGGAGGGAAACGGCCTCATTCAACAGCTCGCGGATTTTCGAAAGCACACCATGCACACAAAGCATCGGTACCCAAGTGAAGCCTTGGACTAACGGCCGAAACATCTTCAAGTACATCCAAGTACATATAAAAAATCCATCTGCCCATATTGAATAGATTTTTCATGATACTCTTATAACTTCATTAAATCAATTTCCAGTACATTTACAAAGTAGATAAGATCTTTATTAGTAGACTACGATAGATTGAGTAAAACATTTAACTGAATTTCATTGACCTTATTAACAGGATAGCTAAATTCGATGATGAAATGTCACATGCCCATAAATCGCATTAAAATCAGGGAACTAGCAAAGACGAAGATGGATTTCAGTTTTTAACTTCTGTCTATTATTGCCCAGAAGGCTGAGAGTATTACCCAGTATTATGCTGAGATCTGGAGAATATGCTGGCCAACTGCAGAAACAAATTTGATAGTATTCCTGAGTTTCTTCAACAAAGTTTTACCTTATCCGGTAGCTTGTGTGCGTGTATTATTATCGTAGAATACGGCATTGTTTACGAGAATATACTGTCAACTTTATGATTTTAAACAATAATTGAGAATGGCGGTATACTTCCTCACAGCGATGCACCAGTTGAGTATAATCCTAGGACCGCCCTAGTTATCATGATGTCCTCGTTCTTTGTCATATTGTATTGTACATTCCTTTGGTCCGTAGAAAACAAATGTATCATAACACATCACCCTTCGGACCGTACTCTCGACACTATTTCGTACCAGAATCAGTCAAGTTTTATAATAATTAAAACCTCACATTGAGTTCCACTTTGAAATTTGTGGCATTTTTGAACATTGAGCTTGTCGAAGGACACATTCCTTGCCGACAACCGTCGCAGGCCGTGTTACAACAACATTAGTTAAATATTACACGCTCATACTCCCTGCTGCAAAGTAGTTTGGACCTTCGCTCACAAATTTCATCGATGTTCTTTCAGTGATTCTGTTATATGTAACATTCATTTGTGACTACAAGTCCCCTTCCCGAGGATATTTCAATATGATTTGCATTCATTACCGTAGATATTGTTGCCTGGGATGCGTAAAATTCGAGTTCTCTTACGTGAGATGCTTGCGCTTATCGTGTTGCAAACAGCACATTTTTTGTGAAATTTTATATAATCACTCATTTGTTGCATGATAAACGTTAACCAGGAAAAACAAAACGTTCAGTTAAGGAATTTCGGAACACAAAAGATGAGATATCAATTAAATGGTTAACATATTATCTACTAAGTTCAGAATGCAAAAGATTAAAATCTTTAATATTTAATACTCACATTCTATTCATACTATTTTGCCAAGCCCTTGATTACAGAATTACTCAAGGTGTTCAAAAGTTATATCTTCACCGTTAACAGATTTGATGCATTCTTGATGTGTTTACATTTTACAGAGCTCGGCGGGCTGCTCTCCATAGGTCGATCAAAGCGTATGCAGTCGTATACATTGCAAATCATGATTGCTTTGCTAAAATTGTATCTTACTTTGAAGAATTGCAATGAATACATTTATTAATCAGCCTAGAATTTTCAAGGTTTATTTTATAATGAGCACAATAAACTAACTTTGTACGATCGTGTTCCTTCAAAACTGAGCTAACGACACCAAAAACCGCAAATTTTTGTGATGCCGACATTGGAAACTTTTTCTTTTCCTGAGATAGAGGAGGAGATTGAGACTTTTTGATTTAAGTTCCAACGAATTGCTAGAAATAGTTTTGAATCTGAATGTGATAAAATATTGTGCTCCACGAAAACTAAATTTTGAGCTGAGCGAAGTTCAAACCTGGGTCATTGAATTGAGGTATTTAAAGCTTGTATTAAATTGACGCAAATTTGAGAAACAAATCAAGGAATTCGCTTGCGTCTAAGTATAGTCGATCAACTTATATTCCTTAATTATTTACTAATTCTTTCTATAGGACAGCTTATTTTGAAGAGAATCTCTTATCAGACTAACAATTCACTTCTTCGAAAGGAGTGAATTGCAACAGTTGAGTGGCGCACTCAGAAACGATAATTTTGATATACTGTGATTGTAATTCACATCCATCAGTTTAATACAAATACCTCAGAAAAGCTTTTAAAACGGAATTAATCTATTAAAGTTCCTAAAATAAGCAATCTTGGTTTTTCAATGATCTTATGGAGGAGAGTGACCCCAATACGTCAAAGCTATGTGCGGTAACCCCCTCGTACATGTGCTGTTTTCCGCAAAATTTTGTGTGGTTAACACTCACCAAATTAAAACGTAAAATGGAATGCAATTCAAACAACCGTCATTGTCAACCTTTTACAGCCCTTGTGCACCGAGAACCAAACTTGGTATACTTGCTATTATTTCACTATGTAAATGATATGCAATGTTTAAATAAAATGCAGCTCATTAGCGAATGAACATCGTTTTACTTTTTCTGTTCATTTTGCACCTACAGTGGCGTTGATGTGCCGTCAAAAGAAAATACATACAATGTGGAAAAATTTTATTCAGAAAATATTTGGGCAGTAGAGGGATACCTGAGACCATGAGAACATGTCCCTGAGCACAATATTATCTTGTCATCCACGTTCAAGGTCCTCCATTGAACAACATTTGTAACCGACGGCGGACCTGGGAGACGAGCAGCAGCGCTTTGGTCTCTTCTTGCTCATGCATTCTGAGCAAGCAGAGCAATATGTAGCGAAATAAAAACAGACTCACTTCGCAGTCTATTTTTTTGCTCAGTATCCATTATTTTCTATAATCGTGTCGACGCAAGGTTTCCTACCCATTGTTTTATAAATTTATGACTGGGGTTGGGAAAAATTAGACTTGGTTTTCAGTTTCTTTAAAAGGCACTGCGAGGGTGTCAGCGACTGCAATTTCTCTAAAGAAATGAGATGCTGCATCGTGGATTACTCTCCCCGACCCTTTCAAGAAGTCAAAAGAAAAACGAATGCGCACATGAGCGTATTTTGCTTGGAGAAAGAGTCACGGAGATTTTGGGGAGTTGAAGAGGTAGTCAGTGGCCGCTAGCTAGATAACCTTCTGCCGTAAAC
The DNA here is from genome assembly GCA_014899125.1 of Orchestia grillus. Lineage (NCBI taxonomy): Eukaryota > Metazoa > Arthropoda > Malacostraca > Amphipoda > Talitridae > Orchestia > Orchestia grillus. Next base: position 6,029 of record VOMN01028218.1, on the reverse strand, counting down.
GACCCTGAGCTCCCGAGCTGGAATGTTAGTCATGCTCCCGAAAATTTAGGGTATTTTATCCGAGCGATTACCAGGCTCATTTAACTCATTCAGTGCTCAAAATATCCGAGTGAGACAAGAGGACTGCGAATGGTAATAAACATGGCTGTAGGAATTCCGACAAAAGAACATTAAATACTTCCCGCCAAATTACCTGGCAATGAAAACGTTCCCCTTGTTGGACAGTCTTCAACGATGGTGGAGCTAAAATCTCCGACTGAGATGTTGTTGTTGCTCTATTAACTCTTCAACGATTACTCTTTTATACCGTGAGCTACAGCAAGCGTCAGTTCTGCGAGGGGCTGCTGATGGGATTTTTGGATTACAGAAAAACGGTTCTTACTTCGAATGTACGAGCTTGTCAGACGTTTAATACAATTTTGAAGATAACTCTTTTTCAGGAATTCATCTCATGAATGAGGTCATTCATCTGCAGCAACACACAAAAAAATGGTTGAAAATAAAGAGTTATAACTCAAAACCTTTTCGACTGTACTCTGGAACCACATAAACTACCCAAGTTCGTAAAGGAAGCAGAAAACTATGTACAATGAAGAATTGTACTTAACCATTAATTTTTCTATATGCTAGAGTTTTAGGGTTTAAGTTTACTACCAAATTTGCGAGAGATACAATCAAAACTACAAAACTTGAAGTTGAATGTGAGCGTGAATGTACTCAGTCAGCGAGAAAAAATGCTTTGTCACAAATTCAACTTCTCACTCATATTACAATGGACTCGTTATGGACTTAGGAGCAGCGTTGCTTCGCACAGACTCCTCCTTAATAACCCGCAGCCTGAACTCACATGAAGAACTGCAAGACATTTGTGAGGGGGATGGAACGCTGCCATGGGTCAAGAATTTAATTAAGAATGGAGATCTTTAAGTATCAAGCGCTGCAAGACTTCCACTTGAACACCCCAAAATTTGCAGGGCGTGATGCTTGAACAAAGCAGCACTTTTATTGAATGAAAACACTGCATCATTTTTAATTCGTTCAGCGCAACAGATTGGGATGAGCAGCTCGCCTGGCCACAGTGCTGATATTCTCACTAGCCGCTGAAGTTACCTGGGCTACCTGCAAGAGCTACGGCTCCTGCCTACTTTTCGTTGATTACGCCACGAGCAATGAAAATCTTCTCTTTAATTTCGAGACAAAGTTAGCCTGGGAAGAATCATTTGCATCGGCCACTACAGGAGCTCGCATATAGAAATAGCGTTGTACAAGTTGAAATGACAATAAATAAAGATTCAGATGGAGCTGGAGAACAAAAACTGAAATTTCATTGTTGTAAAATATCGGATTCTCTTCAAATCTGAGGAAATTATGGATGATTTCATCGAGGATAAAATTTTCTCGATAATTTAAGTGCTACGCCAAAATTTTTGGAGTACATACGTCTATTTAGTACAACAAAACAAAGGTGCGGTTTGAAATCAAACTTAGCGCGCAAATAACGACTGTGTTTCTTCACGATTACACGCCATGGGCTTCTGTGCGCCAAATATCGATGAAATTCGGGCCTTAAGTACTTAAAACATCATTTTTTCTGGCAAGAACGAAACCAAAAACTACGTATGTGAAATTATCTAACAAAAATTCGAAAGAGCGAATAATACTTGAAGAGCAGTAATGACTACAGCCACCGTACATTGTACAGTAGATCGAGCAAAAATGACTACAGCCACCGTACATTGTACAGTAGATCGAGCAAAAATGGCTACAGCCACCGTACATTGTACAGTAGATCGAGCAAAAATTCCCTTCATGTGCGGTAACTTTTTAGTGCAGTCAAACGCAGCACCTCTCGCACTCGGCATTGCTGGATGCAGTAGGGGAGGCCAGTCTAGAATGGCAACCTTGGGTATATTGAATAATAAGTAGTTTCTCGACATTCAGGGAAATTTAAGACCAAAAAACGGGTAACTGCTATTTGTTGAGCAATTAATACGCCGCCGCCTCCAGAGAGCTGGGCCGGCTGGCGGTGTCAATTGAGTCACGGCGGCCATTATTTACGAGTTGCTGCGTCGCCTCTAGCGCAAGTTTTTCCGTGTTTTGGAATAAATTCACTTGTATTCTTACATGGTAAAGAATAACTTTATAATTATTTTATTTTGGGGTCCCTTGTACTCATAAGCATTAGGTTATGTGAGCCAGTGAGCCTAAAACGAACTTCAGTCAAATTGAATTCTTGCTTTTGATGACCACGCGTTTCAGGGTGAAGCCACGTGCAAAGCTCTGGGCTAAAATGACATCGTACGTCATACTTCCCATTAGGCTTGTCATTTTACCCTTAAACTGCAACGTCTTCTTTCATAACTTTTATTTCTGTTTATATTTAATATCGTGACTGTAAATATACGAATAACTAGGTAAGAGATATATAATATAAATAAATTATCTTATTTGACATCAAACACAGAAATTAAATGTGCTTGTTAAGCAAACGTTTTTGTAACCTTTGTAAGAAATAGGAGTAACTTTTAGAAATTTCATTTTGCAAATATAGGATTTTCAAAATTTTAAGCTTGTTAAGGATACAGAAATAAGGTTTGAACAATACAAACAACTGAATACCAATATTTTTAACCCGATTGACGGGAACATATTAATGATTAATGTACTTTCCACTGCTTCAACAATAGCCAGGAGACGTGTGTCCACGGATTTCGTCAAATTTCCAATTTCACTTGTAGTAATCAGCACAAGTTTCAAATTCACTTCACAGGTGATCCTTGGTGACCATTTGATGTCCCGACAGGCAAACACGTTGCTTAAGCACTAACCACAGGTTCTCAATAGGGTTCAGATCAGGAGAACATGCTGACCATTTCATCAATCGGCCATCTTTGAGCCCCAGAGTCTTAAAAAAACGACTCTCACATATCGTTTATTTGTTCTCGAATTATCCCTACAAATGCAGAATGGTTTAATTTAATGAAAGTACATTGAATGGCGGGGAAAATAAGACCATATAAAAGTTGCTACAACCATTAGTTATAGAGTTATAGGTATTTGAAAAAAATGAAACTTTTTGTGGCCCATGCTGTATATGAGACTGGACTCCCGTGCAGCTTAGGGTTGAGCAGTTCTCAACGTTCATTACGGCCGGCTTTGGATTAGAGATGAAGGTAAAGCGTCTATATCATGACAGACAGCAAACAACGATTCGGGAGTTAGTTTGGCAGACTCATTTGACCTTCATTAATATAGTATCTAAAATTACCAGAACAATTTCATTCCTCGTCATTTGATGGCGCTGTTCGTGCTTGTCTGAATTCTGAGTTTGTAATTAAAGGCTGGTGTACGTCACAAGCAACAGCAACACATCACTTGAGAGTTGTTCGTAAAAGGTCTTCCTCAAGACCGTTGAGCCGTTGAGGTTCTAACATTAAAGACGTCTGCAAGCTGTAGAAGAACGCAATGCACAAACTGTTCAATCGTACGCTGTCGTTATTGTAACAAAAAGGTTTTTAACAGCAGTCATTCAGCAGCTGCAATTCTCACCAAGAAAAGTTTCAGTGAGCTGTGCCCCAAACTCTCTGTATTGAACCCGACCGTGTGAAGCATAAATAGCGAGTAACGAACACTGTGCTCACGTGATAAAAAACTTACTATAATAGAACTTATTGAATGCATATATAGATGTAACGCGAAAAAAATAATCAAGTAGCCGTCTGAAGCACTTAGTGCAAAAATATCCCCAAACAAGCTGGAAAAGATGCCAAAAAAGCATGCACGTACCTAACGTACAAAAAGAAGAGATCATCTGGAACAAATGCTTTATAGGAATACAGACTTATCTACTTACAAGAATTGGCATGGTGCACAACTTCGCTTCATGAATGCTTCTGGATGACGAAAGACGTCATGTCCAAAATAATTCAATTCGAGTCCTGGTCGTATCAACAGTGTTTTATTTGTGTACAAGTTGGTGGCTGTATGACACTAAGCGAAAATTAAGCTTTGGCTGGGGTGTCTTTGTAGGGCTCGAAATAATAAAAATACAGCGGGAAGAATGAGCTCCCTGTGCCGGCTTCCGACGATTGCAGTTGTTTCGCTTTTACAATTAAATATAGCTGCACATTTGGTGCACGGCTACAGTTGAGATAAACGCATCACGGAGTTTATGAGGATCAGCTGCCAGTGGAAAATTCAATACAAAAACGAAGCGCTGACTTTCCATTATAACAAATCTACAAATCGGTCTCATAAATTTACAGTGTGAGAGGCGCAAACACGCGCACTCAACAATGCCTTCTTTAACTGGAACTTGATAACATGCTGGATGCCCAGTGAGGTTTTGGGTAACGGAGTGGGTAATCTTGGGTAATTCATTCCCGTGTCACAGTAGGTGTGCACTACCGGTTGTGTACGTCACCTCCAATACCCTAGGACGACTTGCAGCAGGTGCATCATGACTATCCAGAAGACTTATTTCGTTGTCCCTCATCCGAGTTGCACATCTCTTATTTTTGGTTCCTGATACGAAACATCACAGCGGGATAACTACGCATTAGATGATCACTCATCATCGCAGGGTATTGATGCAATTTTGGATTTGTTAAAGTCGAACAAAAGATAATTCGCACTCTAAAAACCAAGATTATTACTCGCCAGTAGCAGTCCTTTTACACCACAAGCCGGAAACGAAACAGAAGTGTTAGAGAGATGTGTTATCTTTTTCTCAGCCATCGAGGTCATGTATGAATTACTACCAACTTTTGCTAGCACACATGCACGCGGGAATCCCACTACGCTGCTCCAAAAGGACGCTCAATTTTGGGACGATAATCTCAGCCATCACCTTCAAGAGCAAGAGGAAAGCTCGGTAAGGATCAATAGCGCCATGGGAGTCAAGGTCAAGCAGCAAAGCGCGAGCACTTGAGTCATGCATAGCAGCTAACGAGAGGGACGCACGAACAACACCAACGAGTAATGCATTCATTTCTCAGAGACTTGCTGTCTAATTTGACGAGGACGGGCTGACTAATCGCTCTCAATCAAAGAAACGAATACTAAAACCATGAGAGCCTCTGGAGAGATAGACGTCCTTCAGACGTTCGTTTTGTCCTGCATTGCAATGGAAAAATAAAACAGATAAAATGATGCAAAATTTTACGAGATGATTTGTCGCTCAAAATTCGCTGATCAACAACTCTAGGGATCAAAGTTTATGTAATATTTAGATTTCTCAAATTTGTTACAGTCTAGATTCAGAATAAAATATGACCACGTTATTGATCTTATAAGATAAATGCAAATTTCCTTCTTTACATGGTACATGGAAAGTTGTACAGGCAAATAAGTGTGGAAAATATGACCGCAGTGATTTGAGGACATTAACACACAATTTATTTATGAAAGATGCGATAGGTAACCATTACTATTCAAAGCCAGTTCAACGCTAAGTGGAATATATCTGTGTGTAACGAGTGAATAGTTAGAGTATTGATCTATCATTGATATTCGTCTACGAAAAGTCAGTCAATTACATCAACGGTGAAAGAAATCGACATCTGCTTCTCTGTGTCCACCCCTAAAGCTATCTATGCACGTGGAGGTCTAATGCCACCGACATCTGGCCATTGAGCCGAGCAGTGAGAGCGTTCTGTTTTATGAGGGCGCTCAAAAAATTAGCCTTCCTGATAGCACCTTTTGGAAAACACCATCATCGTGGAGTACGGCTGGCTCTGCCTGATATGGTAAATACCTACAAGATTTTGTAAGACTTCGCAACGGGATGTTCGGACATCTAAAAACATGATTATCTTACAAAAAGAATGAAGAAGGTTTACATCAAAAATAGAATATTTCATTGCAGGTCAGACATATCATTCAGCCAGAGCGAACTGAACTCATTGAAATAAACTTTATTGGAGGCACATAAGCCACGTATCTTGAAAGACAAAATTTGTATTTCTGGGTCTTGAAGTCGCCACATTTGTTTTGAGACACTACCGACTCGACGCCGCACATCAAATGCA
>VOMN01028205.1:0-11278 GCA_014899125.1 Orchestia grillus | reverse complement strand
TTCTAAAAACTGCAAGCGGGATCAAGGGGTAGGGAACGTACACATCTGTATGTGTCACCGAGGGACTTAGTTTAAAAAACATTATTAAATAAACAATTAAACAAATAGTTAAATACAGATGTTGAAAAAACCCTTGGAGGTACAAACTAATTATTATAAAAAAATTGAAACCGGGAAATGTTTAGGAAAACTTGACACTGTGAACGTTTTTTATTTAAATTTCCTTATGAGAACGTGTTAAAGAAAAATGTGAGACAACTTTCCCGCCTGAGGAATACTCCAGAGGGTTCTGAAATGCTATCGTAAACTTTTTATGACCTAAATTTGAATTTATGAATATTTCCCTCGGTGTGCATAAAAAACGCATGAGTGAACGATGGCAAAAATGAAGGTAGAATTTCGGATGTCATATTTATATTCGCTTTATTTGCATCGCGCCTTCTATACCTGCACAGTTTAACTTTCTTACCGCCTCAGCGACCATCAGTTGCGCACAGGCAATGTTTACTGGATCGGTCAAAATGAACCATAATTGTGTAAAATTATAGTGGCTCCAAAGAGAAAGTTACATTGGGTATATACAAATCATCTTGGATTATATCTACTATTTTTTATACTTCATACCAGTAAAAATACAGTTAATCATTAAAAAAACAGTCACACGAGCAAAATCATCATCAGCTAGAGTTTTTACTAATTTAATAATCCTTTTAGATGATACCTCTTGCCTAGCATCACCAGCTAAATCATCAGCTAGGCAAAAGGTATTATCGAAAAGGATTATTAAATTAGTAAAATCTCTTGTGCACAAATCATCATACCAGTAAAACAAAAATCGTTCTAGCAATCAAATACTTCTTATGTCGTTGTATTACCTTACATCTCAGAGTAAAGTAGTCCTGTGAGATAAAACATAATGGAGAGTTCCTGAACTTGTCACAGGTGGCGCTCGATGTTCCAGCATGTCGCACCTGCGTCGCTCTCGATTTGATATCGATTAAAAACATTTATTTCCAGGTATTCGGAATACGTTTTCCAGACTCAAAGACACATATGTATTTCGAATTCTTGGAACTAATAACCTTGAACGCAAATCGAATTGTGCACAAAACAAGGACGACGTTCGTACATGTATGAAGAACTACATGTACAAATTTTAGTCTGGAGAACTACCTTTACAAATTTTAGTCTGAAGAACTACATGTACAAATTTTAGTCTGGAGAACCGCCTGTACAAATTTTAGCCTGGAGAACTACATGTACAAATTTTAGCCTGGAGAACCGCCTGTACAAATTTTAGTCTGGAGAACTACCTGTACAAATTTTAATCTAAAGAACTACCAGTACAAATTTTTGTCTGAAGAACTACCTGTAAAAATTTTAGTCTGGAGAACTACATGTACAAATTTTAGTCTGGTGCCGTTCTACAAATTTTACGAACTGTGTTTTTGGATCGTAACCAAGGACGCTGCGTGATCAGTTGACCTCCAGCTTGCCTGATACGGACAATCAGGTGTCAACGAAAGTCCCTTCTTAACATTTTCACGACGAAAATCCGAACGTTAACACGCTCGCTGCGACATGAAAGCACCACAGTGTATAATTTTTTATGTACGAACAAAAAGTTCATGAGGGCTGTCAAAATTATTCAGTACGTTTTGTCGTAAGTTATCGTTTTTTATTAAAAATGATCTTGATTTAGTATCTAGGTAGTTCGATCGTGAATTTTTGTATTCAGGCACTGATTCTTGTGTCGCGCGAGTGAGATGAACAGCAAGACTCTACGGCATCAAAGCACGGAAAATTTCGCCCCAATAATGTAAAACGATTCAAAAATTTGCCCCATGAATGCCCTTTTCGCACTCTTCATTCAGCCCCCAATTCGCTTCTCAGAATTTTGGGGCCCATTCGACAACATTTCGAAGGAAAGAACACGTTTCGACCGCAGGGAAGAAAGGAAAGTCTTGCACCAACTGTACATATACAGGGTGGCGCATAAGTAACGCACCCTTTTAAAAAATTAACTGGATATCGGTAGACATGATACGACATGTGAATAAACGTTTTTTATGACATGTAAAAAAAATTATTCAAATCTCTTTACCTTTCATACTTGTTTCTTTATTAATTTTTTAAATTGGTGCGTTACTTACGCGCCACCCTGTACTTTGAGGTCAGCTTAGGACGCTGCAGGCGTCGTGAAACTCCAGACGGTGCACCTTCTCAAAAATATTTGTGTTCTGATTTCTGTCGTGTTGGTGCCTCAGAATTTTCAGTCGTTGAGCCAGGAATAATTTCTGAATATTTACGCAATCGTCAATGATGAAGTAGCGAAGTTGGCGAGCAATTTGAACAAATGAATGAGGATACATGTTTAGGCAAATGAATGAGAATACATGTTTTGACAAATGAATGAGGATACATGTTTAGACAAATGACTGAGAATACATGTTTAGATAAATGACTGAGAATACATGTTTAGTCAAATGGATGAGAATATATGTTTAGACAAATGAATGAGAATATATGTTTAAACAAATGAATGAGAATACATGTTCAGACAAATGAATGAGAATACATGTTTAGACAAATGAATGAGAATACATGTTTAGACAAATGAATGAGAATACATGTTTAGATAAATGAATGAGAATGCATGTTAGACAAATGATTGAGAATACATGTTTAGATAAATGGATGAGAATACATGTTTAAACAAATGAATGAGAATACATGTTTAGACAAATAGAAAATAACTTCCGTTATATCACACACAGACAGTGGAAATGCATGAAGCGTCTTTTTGTTCACCCGACGTTAGTTCAAAATCTGATTGAAAAAATGGAAAAATAATTGAATGATTCATATGATAGTTATTACATTTATGATTACGCAAAATACTCATTTCCGCGAAAGGTGTGTATGTTGGAAGACCTCGCTTTGTCTGTGTTTTAACGATACTAAAACTCATGTATGATCGTTTAGGGCTCTGCATATAAGCGAGAAAATTTTACTTAATTTAGTATTGAAACAGTTAGACGTTTCAAAAATTTATTCATTTCTGTTGTATAAATTTACTATAACATTTCAAAATATATAAAGAAGGAAATGCAGCTTTCTCTCAGGGACGCGAATGAAGCCCCCGGACGGTACGCCAATGCACCATGGCCGAGTTAACTTTTATAATTGAGTAACACGGATGATAATCAGAATAAAAGTTATAATAAGATTTATTACCATTTTTAATGTCTATTTTAATTAAATCATTATTTAAATGGATTATTATTTTAATTAACAAAGGTTGTCGGTCCAGGACCCGGCTATTCTAGGCAGCCCCCGGCCAGGCCGAATCCCGGCAGGTATTCTGTTGTTGTGAAGGACCTGAAATAATTCTCCTATATAATCCAGAAATAATTCTACTATATAATTTTAAAATAATTTACTATATAATCCCGAAATAATTTACTATATAATCCAGAATAATTTTACTATATAATCCCGAAATAATTATACTGTATAATCTCGACGTAATTCTATTATATTATCCTGAAATAATCTAAACGTATGACAATACATAATTGGCTGCTTGTTTGGATAGTCGGTTGGTCTCTCCGTTAACACCAGCGTGCGAACATGCGTGTGTGACAAACTATGTCTGATAGGCCTCCCTTGCCTCATAATCATCAAAGGGAAACGGCTTCATTCAACAGCTCACTGATATGCGAGGGCACAACAAGCAAACAAAACGGTGGCACCCCAGTGCGGCCTGGGTGTAAAGGTCTATAAGGTTTGTAAGGTAAATATGTGTGCAAACACAATTGTGTGTGTGTGTTTGTCAGTGGGTATAAGTTCTCAGAACCTCAATTTCACAGCTTGATAATTTACAGTCCGTTACCCAACTTCAAATCTTAAAGAGCCTAGCAAGACCAGATGCACTCCGGCATTCCAGACTGAAGCTCTTTTCACACGAACTTGAGTGGGAACAAAGGAGCCCTGAGGGCGCGGCAGAGCGGGCACACATTTCTACGACAATTTTCCCTCAGTGGTCATATTCTAGCACGGATGAGCTTTTGCTAATGGAAACTCCTTTATGTCCTGAACGTGCTCCTGTTTCTGCTTTGTTAATGTTCTCGATGCATGGTTCAATGAATAAATGCATGCGCAATGAACTCATCTTAGAGCACAGTTGCAGCACAGTCAAATCCTCGGTAACTTCTTACCATTTCGTGAGTTTTAATAGACGTCATTGGCAGTTATTAGTAGAAACCTCTCTCGATTACATTGTTATGAATTCCAAGGTGTGCATGTGGCGTAACATTAAGAAGTAGCTATGAATAATTGTAGCAATGAGTAAAATGAGATTATTTATCATGTACTCTCTAACTTTTACAACAAACCCTCGTTGGGAGCAGCACTATGAGCCTGAAGTATGTAGAGCACGATGTTCTCTATTGTGTGAATAAAATTTTTTATCCGTCTTGGAGGTGATTTTTACTACCGGTGACCATAATTTTTTGCTGGTGTTGACAGTGGAATACTACATAGCTACCGGTTGGAAAATTGACCATCTAAAACATCGAATTGTCGTTTTTTTCACGGGAAATGTTCACTGATGAGATAATAAATCGTATTATAGAAACGAGGTGTTATGAAAAATAAAAAGTTTTCATCGAATGACTTTCATTCTCATGGAAACATTCGTGCTTTCGTAGAATGCATATAATTCGAATTCCTGCCTCAAAACTCGAGCCAAATTAAGAACCAAACAGGCATTACATTCATATTCACTGGTGAATATAATTGTTTGCATGTTATAGTCATATACTAGCAGGACCCGTGAAAATTTCACGGAAATTTAGATAAACAAATTCAGATGAACCAACCCATGAGAATTGGTCCTCTCAAGTGTTGGACAGAGGTTAAAGGTTCAGGGCAGAGATAGTCCGGTCTTGGAAGCAATTTTCTTCTTGATAATGCGAGTGGAAGAAATTACATTACATTACAAACAGAAATTCCATTACAAATGGAACATTAATGATAATAAAGTGAGTGAAACAACTATATCTTTTTAATTCGCAGGTGGAACTTAACGACCCATTAACGACCCAATGAGGGGCACGAAATGCCGTGTTACTCACGAAGAGCACGGTGTGACAAGCCAAAGAACCATGCAACCAAATAGTCAAGTAACCAACAAACTAGGTATTAATATTTTATGGTTGAATAGTAGGATATATTTCCTAGTCCAGCCGTTCCTTGACTTCACCTCCGCCCACCTTACCGTCGATCACCATAAGGGGAGTTCCTAAACAGGCTCCCAATTTCGCCGCTAATGATCGGAACGCTCGTCAGGGACAGAATAATATTTTCCAGAAACCCGAGCGCTTCAATTTCCACAGAATTTTGTAACGAGAGAAACTCCCCAAAGCGACACTGGGGCTCGTAAGCCCAAAAAAGATAACAAGCAGATTTATGCAATATCTTCGTAAGAAAACCTTACAAAACTCGAAGGGTAGCGAGCTTTCTTTCTATCAACTTTCTGCAATTTCAAGGATTTTCATTCGCAATAAAGAATAATCAAAACGTTCTAATAATCATTTTACCCAATTAAGCACATGCGACTTTCTCTGAAGACGCCCCTATTTTTATTTAAAAAAAAATTCTCCTATGAATTAAATGTTTTAGACTCAAAATTTTATGGTCAAAAGAAAATTCAGAATGCTATCAAAACAAACTTCGAATTAGTAATGGTCATTTCTGTAAGGACATGTCTTTCTAAGCGCAATAATAACAGTCTCGTGCCATACCATTATTTCCTCAAATGACTATTGCACTATTTTCCTTCCCTAAATTTGTTGTACAAACTTGGGGCTTAGATTTCATGGCCTGTGAAGCCCTCGCTGCTCGCAGAGGAATTCAGATCATCTGTCATTTATCGTGCTACCGTTGTTGTCATTTATCGTGCTGTAGTTGTTGTCATTTGTTGTCATTTATCGTTCTATGCCGTTGTTGTCACTTTTCGTCGCTTATTGTTCTATGTCGTTGTTGTCATTTATCGTTCTATGTCGTTATTAGTCGTTAGCTTTTGTCATGTGCCGCCATTTATCGTTCACTACCGGTATATGTCGTTAGTGGATGTCATTTGTGGTTCATTATCGTTTTTTGTTATTATTTGTAGTCATTTATTACCATTTGGTGTTCATCGTCGTTAGTGGTCGTTAATTGTCGTTATTTGTTGTTATTTATTGGTAATAATCTAAGTTTGTTGTTATTTTCAGCCATTTTTAATAAATAGTCGTAAATTGTTACTAGTTTAGTCATTTTTTGGAAATTGTTTTCATATGTTATTGTTTAGAGTTCATTCTCGTTATTTGTTTAGATTTTTCGTTATTTGCTACAGTGCGTTGTCATAATAACGCACTGAGGCTGTCGTGAGCCGAAAATTTCGTCAGGTTAATCATGGTTACGAGGAAAAATGTCGTTGTGAACCATTCATATTTATTTAAATTCAGTTGAGATTATTGATTTCAGGGTTATCTCGCCATTTTTTTAAGCCATCAGGAGTTAAAAATTAGGCAGTTCTAAGTTCCCTGTAGGGCTACTGGGATATAAATATTTAAATAAAGTTCAAAATCCCTGTTGAAAAACTTAGTTTCTTCTCTATTTGTTACTCTAGAAGCCTGGCAGCTTGTTTACACGCACAAGTATAATGATTATCTTAATTCTAATCCTGGTAGTCATTTCGTACAGATAGAATGCATGGCTGGGTGAATTTATTCTACAAGTCGTAAATGAATGATTGCAATGCTTCAAATCTCTAAATTTCAAATTTTGCAACCTCAACATCGGACTTCCCTTAAAAACTAGGTGAGGAGGGGCGGGGGGCATTTCCGTCGGTCGGTACAATATATATATATTACGCAACACATAAATATACAAAGCAATTTATACATACGAACCCCCACTGTAGCGCTGCCTCCCAGCCGCCAAGGTTCCGCAGGAAAATAAGGGAATCATTTGCCAAGAATTTAGTAGGAAGGTTCCAAAGTTTGGAGTCATCAATCGTAGCCTTTCGCTAAGATCGCAGTGCTAAATCATCGCGATAATCGTGTGAGCCCCTTTCTGACCCTGTAAATCTGCTGCAATGACCCTCTAATTCTCGCTAAATTCCTGAGGGGAGAAAAGACGTGTAGAAATTTCAAAAGTCCTGTAAGAATGACATAGCTATTGGCATTGTTATTATGGGGCAGGATTAATAAAATATTCAGAAAACTTTCTTCAGAAGAGAGGGGTACTTATTTGAAACGATGGGTGTGTGGTTTGAAGCCAGAGAGGCTTATAGAACATCTTACAGTGAAATACTGAACAAATGTCGAAATATGCAAACATTTGCATTAATTTGTTTCGTAGGCTGCAAAGTAATCGAAACCGAAGTGTGAAATTGCTGTAATTCATGATTTTATTCCTGCTGGCACGAATCAGTGATCAGTGATCAGTAGCCATGCTGAGCTGGGTCGGGGCCGCTGCGGGAGTTCGGTCGCGGTGCGGTCTGTTCAGACAGACCTTGGAGTGATTCAAACTGAATATGTGTAACTTAGTAAACGTTCTGGGGGGAATTTCACGAATGATCCATAGTTCTGGCGACTGAAAACATGTGATTAAAACGTTGTGTTACTGCAAACGTTGTGTGAATGAAAACGTGTGTGACTGAAAACGTGTGTGACTGAAAAATGCTATGTGACTGAAAACGTTGTGTGACTGAAAACGTTGTGTGATTGAAAACGTGTGTGACTGAAAAACGCTATGTGACTGAAAACGTTGTGTGACTGAAAACGTTGTGTGACTGAAAACGTTGTGTGATGGAAAACGTGTGTGACATAAAACGTGTGACTGAAAACGTTGTAAGACTGAAAACTTTGTGTGACTGAAACCTTTGTGTGGCTGAAACGTTTTGAGACTGAAAGCGTTCAGTGACTGGGAACAAACAATTTCCATTTCTGCGTAAATAAGAGCTCTCTCTCCCTCCTCCAGAGAGGAGCGTGTCGCATACGGCAAACGTTCTCAGTTCTCATTTTGCTATTTGTTCCTCCTAAACAAGAGAACTTCATTACAGTTTATTTAGTTCACGCCCTCAGCGTTGTTTTTATGGAGGAATTTGCAATAAAGACAACGGGCATTCTTCTAGACAATGTTTTATTTTTTTTGCCTTTTTTCTTTGGAGTGCCCCCGGCCTTTTTGCCTTTTTCTTGTTGGGCAGGAAGGCAAGTTCGCTCATTTCCGTGGCCTCCTAGCGAAGGCCAGCCTCTTGATGACAACAGTACAGCACGGCCATTTTACAAACGGGTCTCTGCATTCTGAATTATAATAAAGAAAACGTCCTCACGGTGCTATGGGTCTTCGCATGGCTGCTTCTGACGCTGCATATTGCAGTAACGCCTCGCGTTACGGCAGGTCTCCCTGGAACTTCATTGTTTAGGACCTCTCCCTCTCGCTCGTCAAACGGGCCCGCGCACTTGAGGTCATTTTAAACAAAGCGTTTTTTAGGAGAACTTTTTTTCCAGTGGTCATTCGGTTGGTTGCATTTCATTTGGGCGTGTGTGTTTAAGGTTTAAGGGAGCACACCGTGCTCAATTGTTTCGAGTTTTTTTGCTATTAAAGCGCGAGGCCTAGTAAATACTGAGAAATTTATGCGTCATCACTTTGGACTCCAGTTCCGTTTTCATATCCGGCAAAAATTTAGAGAAAATTTCGGGATAGAATACAGGATATTCAGACGCTGCGTTAAGAAAGAAGAGAAGATATTCAGACGCAACGTTAGGAAAGAAGAGAAGATATTCAGACGCAGAGTTAGGAAAACAGAAAATATATTTAGACGCAGAGTTGGGAAAGAAGAGAAGATATTCAGACGCAGCGTTAGGAAAGAAGAAATGATATTCAGACGCAGCGTTAGGAAAGAAAAGAAGATATTCAGACGCAGCGTAAAGAAAGAAAATAAAATATTAAAAAAGGAGATCGTCAGGAGAGTATCGAGAGGGAGATCGGATCATTGTATTGACACCTAAAAAGAATGAGACGAAAACCACGATTCAGGAATAAGTTTTCATATGAAGACAATCGAATAGATTATTACGTAGCTATATGCTAAACATAAACCTACACAAACTTACATTTCAACGAAACAAGCTTGTGAAAGGTAACGTCCTGAAATCCTTCTCTTGCTAGAGCTCAAACATTCAAGCAGCTCAACAGAATGCCATAAAGTAGTAAATAAGTACGCGTTCTGTCAAACTCTACATGCATCTCATCAATAAATCCACAGAAATGAAGAGCATCAGTTCAACTTAACAGCAAGTGTTGCCGACAAGCAGCACTCCATATACAATGTTTCCTTTGGATGGAGATCCACCATCCTGATACAGCGAGATCCAATTCATGATAAGAGAGAAAGGAAGCGTGCGAACACGCACAACCTTCAATAACGCAGCACTATTCCCTCATTCTCGGGCCGGCGGAGGGAGCGCGGCTATATTTTAGCGAGACTTATGCTGAGCGCGACCGTGAATACAGAGAAGTGCTCGCGAGCTATAGAGAAATGCCCTGGCAATGGCAGTTTGTTAGCAACGAGTTTTGCAAGCGTCTTCCGACAACATTAAATGCACGGCAGGGCAAGCATCGCGTCCAGAAATAATGAGAGTCCGCAATAACTTCCTGGAGAAGCAAGAATGTGCGCTCCTCGAGATGGGAACAGCTTCTCGGTGGGGGAGCAGAAGTCGTATTTTTCAGTTAGGGTTGAGCATGCCGGGGTGCTGCTAAAGTATGAGGTGAATTTGAGTTACATGGAAGTCCGCGTGGGCGGTAGGTGTTCCCTCCGCGATGAGTGGGAATTTCATTTGAAATTTCTGGTGTTACGAGATTTATTCTATTTCTCGGGTGAGAATTTCAAGAAAAATTGCGTTGAGAATAAAAGGACAAGCCAAAATAATGGTCTTACCAGCTGCTGCCTCTTTTTATGGCGAGTTATGAATCATTTAAGAATTGTAACATGCAGAAATTTTTCCTGGTTAGAGAGGTGTTTTCTAACGAACATATGCTCATCGAACACGATGCAGAGGCCTCTCAGTTCTATCGCTTCGGTTTTGTCGTTACATAGCCAGGCTTAACACCTCAACAACCACGACGTTTGTGGGAAAATATTAATTCCTGGAGATTGATATTGAACATGAATACGAATAGGACGAGTGCGGAACATAAATTCTCTCAGTTCTCTCGCCACTGTAGCGACCAAACGAGTTGGTTTTGAAAATATTACAACAGAACTTGCAGTGTTTAGAAGTTTTGCTCCGCGAATATACGCAAAATGTTTCTATGAAGTTATTTTCAGCTGAGAAATCTCTTGTAACAAGACCTCGAAAATGATGCGTGTTTTCAGCGCATTAGATACGAGCTCGACGGTGGCGACTGACAGGAAAAAAAAACAAAAAAAGCAGGAATCTTCTTGCTCGGGCGTTTTTATGAAAGCATCTAGGTACCTCCATGTGTGAGCAGCATACACCTACGTGATGGAAACTTGTGCCTACGTGATAGAAACTTGCGCCTACGTGATGGAAACTTGCGCCTACGGAATGGAAACTTGCACTTACGTGATNGTGATGGAAACTTGCACCTACGTGATGGAAACTTGCACCTACGTGATAGAAACTTGCACCTCGTGATAGAAACTTGCACCTGCGTGATGAAAACTTGCACCTACGTGATGGGAACTTGCACCTACTGGATGGAAACTTGCATTTACGTGATGGAAACTTCTACATACATGGACCAGTACGAAAATTCTGCAAACGCAGAATAATGTTTTCAAACAACCCGAACGCAGGAACGCGTGCAGATCGCGGGCTCGCGTAATGGGCAAATTAAAGCAATTGCGGCAGTTGTTAGCGACCGGCTAATGTGGAGACAAAAGCGGCCTGGAATATTCCAGCCTGCGGTTGTCATCTGCCAGAAAGTGTCCGCGCAGACGCAATTTAGGCTGACGACATTTTTGTTTGTGCTGATACAATTTCTGCCGACACGATTTGTGCTTGCACAATTTCTACCGACCCGATTTGTGCTGACACAATTTGTGATGGCACGATTTGTACTGACACAATTTCTGCCGACCCGATTTGTGCTGACACAATTTGTGATGGTACTATTTGTGCTGACACGATTTGTGATGGCACGATTTGTTCTGACACAAATTGTGATGGCGCGATTTTTGCGGACGTACTTCGTGCCGACG